>CAUYRT010064739.1:0-45938 GCA_963574885.1 Lepilemur ruficaudatus
TTGAGTGATTTTACTTTGGTTGAGTGTCTATTCCACTGTTCAGGGTGTAATGCAGGTCTGAGTACTTCCTGTAGGGCTGGCTGGTCTGGTCTTTGCAAATTCCATCAGTGTTTGCTTGTCTGGGAAGGTCTTTATTTCTCCCTCATAGATGAAGCTTAATTTTGCTGGGTAGAGAATTCTAGGTTGGCCATTATTCTGTTTTTTTTTTGTTTGTTTTTGTTTTTGTTTTTTTGAGACAGAGTCTCACTCTGTTGCCCGGGCTGTAGAGTGCCATGGCATCAGCGTAGGTCACAGCAACCTCAAACTCCTGGGCTCAAGCAATCCTCCTGCCTCAGCCTCCTGAAGAGCTGGGACTACAGGCATGCGCCACCATGCCCGGCTAATTTTTTACATATATTTTTAGTTGTCCAATTAATTTCTTTCTATTTATAGTAGAGACGGGGTCTTGCTCTTGCTCAGGCTGGTCTTGAACTCCTGACCTTGAGCGATCCACCCTCTTCGGCCTCCCAGAGTGCTAGGATTACAGGCATGAGCCACCGCGCCCGGCCGAAAATTAATGTTTCTGTAGAAACAGCATCACATTTGCTTTATTTAGAAGCTTTTTATATGTGTGGATTAATAGCATCTTACATTTAAAATAACTATATATGTTATTTTAATGGAAACTAAGTAGATATGGCAGGTGGTGTATTTACTTACTTGGCAGTTAAACTTTAGCTGCTAAAGAAACAAGAAACAAATGTTATGGTTGCTCACATTAAGACATGACCTGTACTATGATTTGGATTTTCTGATTTCTATTTCTTGAATTATCTAATATCATATTAATAGAATCATGATTTAAAAAGAGTATTGGCTTCTAAATATGGTAGTTAGTTTCTGTAAAGAGTCATTTTTTAGGTAAACTGATTAGTAGAATATATCTATAGTTGAATTAAACCTGATAATTGTTTTAAGATATAAAAGAGTATAAAGATGAATTTTCATTTTAGATCCTACAGATGTCTACACTTGGGGAGATAATACAAACTTTACCCTGGGTCATGGAAGCCAGAATAGCAAATATCATCCAGAGTTGGTGGATCTGTTCTCCAGGAGTGGAGTTTATATAAAGCAGGTATTTGGAAGTATAATCTGCATACTTTTAGAAATTAAAAAGAACTTTCGTATTTGATAGTTGAGCTTTTCATTTGGATTGTGTTAACTTTGTTTAAAGTACAAATAACATATTTAATTAGGTAGTCAATCAACAGAACTTTTGTAATTCTATTTTAGATTCTGTTAGCCTTAATCGTAGTTAGACTATATAAAATACCCTAAAAATATGAGATGTTTGTGCAAACCATGTTAGAAATTATTAAATATTATACAGATATTACTTTAATTTTAAGATGGTAGAGCTGCTGTTAATTTTCTAGCTTTTGTTTCTATTTAACAAAAATTAGAATTCTTTAAGTTGTTTCTCAAGTGAATTTGTTTTTGAAGCTCAATGTTATTTTTGATAAGTGAATCTGAACCTGAGGTATTTTTTGTTTTATTTTGGTGGTGGTAAAACAAAGTAATTTTAATTTAGAAAACAACACATTTTCTGCATTTTTTTGGTAACACAATCAAGTTTTTAGGCTCTAAGCTATTTATCATGAAGGGAATGTGTTTAATTAGATGTGAATTTGGCTACCCAGCAGTCTACTCAGGCTGTAGGCTGTTTAACTCTAGATAGAATAGACTGCCAGCCATTCTAAATGTTTTCACATGGACAATAAATAATTTATTAATATTTAATAATTTTTCCAATTTAATAATTTTTAATAGATAATTAAAAATTTAAGTCAGTTCTTAGGCAGTAGATAGCACTAAAATTTCATCACCTATAGAGACAATTTTTGAGGGGGTGGGGTTCAACAATTTGCTGTTAGGTATTCTAGGCATGTGTGATGCTTTTTCATGAACTTGAGTTCTTAAATGTAAGACATTGTAAAATTTTAATGGATATAATTTAATTGTAAAGGTTTTTTCTTTGGTTTTATATCCTTTCACTGGCTGATACCTTCTACTTCCATGGATTCTGCTACTGTTGACATTCTCTTTCTTTATAACATTGTGTATATGTGTGTGTATATATATATATATATATATATATATAATTTATGTCTCTAGCCTCATCCTTTCTGTTCAGTTTCATTTCAATTGTGTTCTGGACATTCTTTCAAAGTATTTAAATGTAACATGTCTGAAGTGTTATTTTTGCTACTCTTTCTTAATTTTTAGTGCCGTAAATCTTAGTTTCTGAATCCTGAAGATTATACCTCACAGTATGTCTATTGAGTTCATCTCTGTCTCATGAACCTAGCTGCCATGTCTTTTTCAAGTTCTTTCTTAGACAGTGACAACAGGATGTCCAAACTTGGCTCCTTGGCTCCATTTTAAAGCCCTGTTAATATTCTTCTTTAGAATTATTGTCTTAAAAAAGCCGAGCTAATTATGTCTTTTCCTGCTAATTCACCTTTGGATAAAATCCAGACTGTTGGTTTGGAATGTAAGGCCTTTTTCAGTCTTCCTAAATTACCATTTCAGTTTATGTTTCCGCAACTTTCTAGTTGTATTCTTTCTGCGTTTTGAAGTTGATAAAGCTACTTTTGACCCAGAATATGAGGTTAGAGTGTTTTATTCCTACAGTACTGGCTCTTCTCAACTTTCACCTAATTTTCAGATATGTTATTCATCACAAACACTTAGCTCGGTTCTGAGATTGAGCTCTCAGTTTTTAGGGCTACTTTGACTACATATGCCTGGTTTGCCTAGGACAGTTCTGGTTTGTAATTATTTTCCTGGTGTAACTCTTAATATCTCTTTTCATTCCCAAAAATATTTGGCTTATAAATTATATGGCCACCATATTTAGGGCTCTATAGAACACTGTTTTTTAAACTGAAAGTCACAGCCTAATGGATCATAACCAGCAATTTAAAAAAAACTGAAATGGAACTATTAAACTCTAGAGAATATTAGATTTTGGGAGGTCAAGAACAGAAGCCCATATAGGAATGAAAAGGGATAGAGAAATAGGCAGTAGAATGGTGTCATGAAAGCTAGGATTCTGGTGGGCCATGTACATAGACCTGGAAGGAACTTAAATAATGAAAGGACTCAGGATGAGCAGGAATCAAAAGACTGGTGTCCAAATCTTTAGTGAATGTGAGGGAGGTGAGCAAGATAGTGAGCAATTAGAGCAGGGCCAGCAAATGTATGCGTTGCTCCCACTAGTCCAGAGCCTTTGGCAGACATTGCTGGTAAAAATTTCTTGTTACACTAAGCTCGAGCAATTCCTCAGAATTCTTCTTAAAATGGTAACCTACCCATTAGCAGCTAGTAATGATTGATAGGAGTTGGAGCACAATGAAAATGCCTGATTAGTCACTGAAAAACAGCTGATTCTGTGGTATGGTACCAAATGAATTAACTATCATGAGACAGAGATTATTAATATTAACATATATTTTAGAGAATTAAGGAAAAAAACTATGCTCAGTTGTCTCATTTAAAAATTTAGAGGTTTCAAAGTTGGAAGACTTGAACTGTCTGGTATCACTGGTGGTTTAATAGTAGAAATCAGAAATTGTAGAATAGCATTCTAATACTGAATGAAAAATTGAATGAAATATATTATTTCTGACTTTATAAAGTGATTTTTTTCCTGACAAACTATGAGTTTAAAAAAAAATTTGGATTTTAATTTTAGACTTCTTTTCAGGTATTTGTGGTACAGCTAAATGAGATAATGATCTTTGCATTACTTTTTTGATAGTTTCAAAAAAGTAACTCTGAGTTGTATGAGAATGTGTGTAAATATTTAGAGCTTGTTGTTTAGGTTATGATTTTCTTATTTTTCGAAGGACCTTGACTTTCTGGCAGATTATTCTAGGAATTCTGTATTTCTTACTTATCTTTTTATAATCCTAAGTTAGAAATATTTATAGATGACATAAGAAATATAAATGCAAATAATTTTTAAAAATAAAAAATAATTTTTAAATAATATTAAGGTAAAGTGAGTATAATGCTTATTAGATTCATAGAAAATAGCAAAATGTGGCCCAAGGGCTAGATGTGTAAGTATATGCATATCTAAAAGTGCTGATGGTTTTCTGTTACTGCCTTCTGCTAATGCACTTCTATTGCGTTGGTATCTCTGTCTTCTAGAGTATGTGAATACATAAGGTTGTGTGTTAGGAGGCAGGGAAGGTGTTGGGAATGAGGCAGATAAGGAGCAAGGAAGTAGGAAAGAGAGAACTTGAAAATAAATATAAAATGATTTAATGCCATATAATGGTATTACAGATGAATGAGATAAAACCAGAAATACAAAAGTGAACATACTGCTCCCCAATCCCCATGTGTAAATGGCATTGTTGTTTTTTAAAAATACTCTTAAGGTATTTCTGCTATTTTTATTAATAACATACATCACTATTTGGTAATCTTTATGCTTCATATTGCACTGTGCTCAATTCTTGCTGTTTGATATTTCATAAAATGGGAAAACAACTGGCTGCTACTTTTTATAATTGAAGAGTTAAAATTTTACATTTTTCTTTGTTTAATCCCTTCTGTAGGTAACACATGCTTAATTCCTTTTTTGTTCTTTTCCCATATATCAATGTTTTTGGATATAATTTTAAAATAAAACATAGGTACCTTTTATTACAGAAAATATGTGTAGAGAGAATAATCTAATGAATCACCGTTATGCATTACCCAGTTTAAACAATTAACATTATTTCTTTTTTTTATAAAATAAACGTTATTTAGAGAAGTTTAATAATATTTTCTTGTTTTCCCCTAGGTGGTGCTTTGTAAATTTCACTCAGTGTTTCTGTCTCAGAAAGGGCAGGTTTATACCTGTGGTCATGGTCCTGGAGGTCGATTAGGTCATGGAGATGAACAGACATGCTTGGTAATTGAAATATCATTATATTGTTTAGGTAACCTAAGCAAAACTTCAATGAACAGGAAGCTTCAGTTAAATAAATTTTTTTTCCCAAAAGGAGAAAATAATATACCCATTGAGAATAGATTTAAAAAAACTACTTTCCTGGTATATTATGTACAAATTAAGGATTTAAATACAGTGTAATAGTTTTAAAGATAAGTAATATTTTGCTTATAGCAAATACTGAGTCAGGAGAGTATATAAATAAGCTTTACAATATTTCTAGAGTTGAAATTTAAAAAGACAGACTGTAAAATCTTCTTGAAACAGTCAGGTTTTTGTTTTTAATTTCTCATTAAAGTATCTGTGGTCTAAAAATTGAGCCAATATTTTGATTGTATAGTCACAAAATTGATTTTTATGCTAATGAAACTTAGTGCTAATTGGAAGAAACCTAGTTTATTACGTATCAGAACATTGACTGACTAGATTATTTTTCTGATTTTTTTTTTTTTGAGGGGACTTCTGGTATATTTGTCGTGTATTAAAAGTTACTTTAAAAAGGAGGGAAAACTATAATAATAGCTTCCAGTTTTTAGGATTTATTGTGTTCCTGGCATTGTTTATGCTTTTCATACATAATCATTACTTTAACTTAACCCTCACAACAGCCCTGTGAGGTAAAGACATTATTGTCTTCATTTTATACATGATGATAATGCTAGTAACTGCTTGCTTTGTTTTCTGGTGAGGAAAATGAGGTGCAGAGAAGTTAAGAAATTTGATTGAGATCAAATAGCTAGTAAGAAGCAGAAGAAAGATTTGAACCCAGGACAGATGACTTCCAAAGAATGTAATATTGTGTGTGGTTACTCACTGAAGGGAAGGGTTGATTCCCCCCCCCCACCAATATACCCATGAATACTTTGAAGAGCTCCCTTTATTCATACCAGACAAATTTGCACTTGGTATATGGTAAGGGGTCAAAAATCATTTGTTGAATTATTTCATTGAAATGTCTTACTGGGCTTACATATTTTACACATAAACCAGTGACCATATCCCTTTAAACTCATCGGTCCTTTGCTGAAATGTATAATTTACCTATGATAGATGCAGCCATGTATCAGTGATGCCATTTTGGGTGTAGTATCCTCAGATTCTATTTGCATTTCTATATAAATAGTTAATATACTAAAGTTAATTTTACTTTGTAGATCCCTAGGCTCGTGGAAGGACTAAGCGGTCATAATTGTTCCCAAGTGGCAGCCGCTAAGGATCATACTGTTGTATTAACTGAAGATGGATGTGTTTATACATTTGGTCTAAATATTTTTCATCAGTTAGGAATTATTCCTCCACCTTCCAGTTGTAATGTACCCAGACAGGTAAACTTCTCTTTTTTAAATAATAAGGAGACTATTTGCTATAAAACCTACGTGGACAAAAAAATGTAATGTATTGACAAAGCTACTTATTTTACTTACGTTATTTAACTCATCTTCAGTGGTATATATTTATTTTCCAGAGGAGAAATTAAGTATAGTGCACATTAGTGTTTATTTGGAGTAAGAGAGAAAGCACTTGGGAAATTAGGCACTTGGGGGATTACCTACCAAACTGTCCTAGATTCAACTTTTTTAAGCATCCATGAGCATTGGGAGGTCCAGATATTTTTGGTTTGAAACTTAAATAATTTTTAGGCCCTCCTTAAGAAAAAATACGAAATTTATCAATACAAAATGGACTAATGCAAGTGAGGCACCCAAAAACGTAAGTTTTATTTGCTTCATTAAATCTGCCTCTGCACAGATGTCATCACCAGTTGATGTGAAAGGACATGGATTCAAAAGGCACCATTCTTTGTTCTACCTTCTCTCTTCCTCACAACCACCACCAGAAGGTGCCATTTCCCCTACTTCAAGGACCTAGTACAAAGGACTCGAGCTGGTGCTCTAAGTTAATGATATTAGAATCATCACCTATAACAAATGTGTTTTCAGGTCATAAAATTTTACATTTCAGATGGGAAATTTCTTTATTGGTTTAATCCTTTAGATTTAAAATTATTATATTTATATTTTTATTAAGTATTTAAATCCAACACCTTTGTATTCTGGGTGACTGCTAGGAATTACCCCAAAATAACTTGGGATAGTCTCTAATAATCTGGTACTTTTTTAGAATATCCATTTTCTGCAACCAGCTGGGGAATTTGTGGATATTTGTGTTATAGACTTCTTTAGAAATGGCAAATAGATATTACTCCCATTTTAATTCTTATGATGTGGCTACCCTTGGAGCTCTGGGTTGATACGGACATGTCTGATATTCTCAACTGGGGCCAGTTTTGACCCTCAGGAATCATTTGGCAAGGTCTGGAGACATTTTAGTTGTTAAAACTGGAGGGGGTGTTGGTGCTACTGACAGCTAGTGGGTAGAGTCCAGAGATTCTGCTAAGCATGCTGCTAAGGCAATCCTCACAATCAAGAATCATCTGGCCCAGAATGTCAATAGTGCCACTGTTGAAAAACACTGGATATATCAAATTTAAAAGTGTCATGTTTTCTAATAAGAATTAGAATGCCCATTGTGCATATTGCTTGTTAGAAAAAAATGAATAGCCAAAAAATTTTAATGATTTGGTGTTTATACCTGTCAATTTTCTTTACGTTAAAACTGCAGACTGAAAGTGGCTACATTTTGTGTTCTGTGAAGGGTTCGGGTCTCAGCATGAGTGCTGAGATTAATGACAACCACCATTAAGACTTGAGGGCGCACTGACATACTAGTCTAATGGATCTTTGAAAATTGTACTAGGTCATAGATACATAGTAAACTGCAGTCTTATTTGTCTTTTTTAATAGATGCAGGCAAAATACCTGAAAGGAAGGACAATAATAGGAGTAGCAGCAGGCAGGTTTCATACAGTTCTGTGGACTAGAGAAGCTGTTTACACCATGGGACTAAATGGTGGACAACTAGGTAAGAAATCTTTGATGAAAATATCTGGAGAATAAATTGGACTCTTAAAACAGACAATTTTGTGATTTATTTGTGTGATTTTTTAGGTTATTTACTAGATCCTAACGGAGAAAAGTGTGTAACTGCTCCTCGTCAAGTCTCTGCCCTTCATCATAAGGACATCGCTCTGTCTTTGGTTTCTGCAAGTGATGGAGCCACAGTCTGTGTTACCACAAGGGGTGATATTTACTTACTTGCAGATTATCAGTGCAAGAAGATGGCTTCTAAGTATGTGTGTGTGTTTCTGTGAAAGAAACATAACTTTAAGAATATTTTAACTTTTCCAGCAAAAATCTGAGTATCAACTTTGTGTTATGCTCTGTAAATGTCAAATGGAAAAAATTGGGGGAAGATGTCAGGAATTTTTATCTTTGATCTTTGTCTTTTGGCAAGGATTCAGTGAATATATGTAAAATTTCTTTATAATTTGTAAAATAGTATTTCTGAATAATGTTTAACATATGGTTCATTGTGGCCTATATGGTTTTTTTTTCTTTTTTATGCTTTGGGTGCACAGAACTAGATTCATCACAATTCTTGGTTGGTGACACTATTATTCTCTGTTTATGTGTAGCCTTTTTTATATCATGCTTATTTATTTATTTATTTGTTTGTTTATTTATTTTTGAGACAGAGTCTCACTCCGTTGCCCAGGCTAGAGTGAGTGCTGTGGCGTAAGCCTAGCTCACAGCAACCTCAAACTCCTGGGCTCAAGCAATCATTCTGTCTCAGCCTCCTGAGTAGCTGGGACTACGGGCATGCACCACCATGTTTGGCTAATTTTTTTCTATATATTTTTAGTTGGCCAATTAATTTCTTTCTATTTATAGTAGAGATGGGGTCTCACCCTTGCTCAGGCTGGTTTTGAATTCCTGACCTTGAGCGATCTGCCCGCCTTGGCCTCCCATAGTGCTAGGATTACAGGCGTGAGCCACTGTGCCTGGCCCGTGCTTATTTATTTTTAAAAAAGTAATTATTTTCTTATTTTAACCTTCTATCCAGACTCTTGTTTATATCTAACTGGTATATTTTTTATCTTTGTGTAGCCTCTTGTTATCTGAAAGCATGTTAGAGTAGCATGCAGTAAACTAGCAGTTGGTTGGCTAATCAAAAAGTCAGAGTGGAGGAGCATAAAGTTTGCAGTATGAATGGGTCTGCCAATTGGAGTTCCTTGTCTTTTTGTATAAACCATTCTCATAATGTGTCACCTGTGATTTTATTTTGAATGATTTAAGGAGTCAAGTGCTTAAAAACAATTGTGACATATAGTACAGAATCCTGTATTTTTATTATATTTTCAGTCTTTTGATTAATCCATATCTGATTTGATAGCAGTTTTTTGCTGCTCATATTTATTGTCATTCCAAAGTATTCCATTTTTATAGAAGTTTTTCAGACTAATGTTTCATTAGTTTATATAATATTTCATTATATTATATAATCTAGTTACTAATAAATACAAGTACAGAAATAGGTGTTTGCACAATACAAATGATTTCTGAAAAGAGTATAATTCAACTGGTGGAAACAGTATGTGCAGGAATTTTAGAGAATAGTCATCTAACTTGTAAAGCAATTAGCAATTTAAATTTGAATGAAATAAAATGTGCTTTTACTGATGTAAAAGAGATGGTAATTTAATAAACAGATACTGTCCCTGAAGTTACCTGAGCAGAAAACGTCAAACATCAATTTTTCACAACTTATCATCTCTGTATGACAACTGGAAAGTTACTTTTGACTTCATTTGTAGTTATATTTCAGTTATAGAAACATGAAAATGTGAACATGCATGTTTCTTAGAACTGATTAAGTTTTTTCCTCAACTTGAGGTGATTTGTGAGCTGTTAGGTTGTATTTTTAGTTAACATTTGTAAAACTTGCCCTTATAACATTAGAGCACATAAATATAAGTTATATCCAAGTTTTCACTAAGAAAATCCTTTTGCTACTGATTAAGTTACAATATAATAATTTTGAAGAGTATTTTTTTCTTTAATACAGGCAAACTATTTGAAAGGGAGGGTAATCATTGTAGTAGCAGCAGGCAGGTTTTACACAATGCTATGCACATCAGATGTACAGATAGAATGAAATGTGTGGCTTATGGGTGAATTATCAAATAGCAGTAGAGGTGACTTTCACAGTAGCTGTATCTATTTAAGATTGGCTATATTTGAAATTAAGCATTTCTATTCAATTTTTAGGTTTAAAACTTATCTTTTCTGTTAAAATGCAAATGCACTTAGGAGCTTATAGCCTTACCAGTTATTTAAAATCCAGAATGAATGTAAGGTTTTAGGTATTTAATGTGTACATTTGTGTGGGTAAAGATGTTTGAGAGGTAAAGATATTTTTCCATAGAAAAAAACAGCCACCTTGTAGGGGAAACTTATAGAATGAAAGGACTAGGGGCTGGGTGCGGTGGCTCACGCCTGTAATCCTAGCACTCTGAGAGGCCGAATCCAGGCAAGAGAGTGAGACTCTGTCTCAAAAAAAAAAAAAAAAGGACCAGGGATACCAAAGACCAAGTTAGTTTGCTTCACCTTTCACAATAATTGCCTACAGATTATTGTTTGAATAGTAATTTCTTTAACATTTAGCATGTGTATTTTAGAGAACATACTAACCTAGGATTTTTTTATTTTTTTCATCTAGACAACTGAACTTGAAAAAGGTTCTTGTGTCTGGTGGTCGTATGGAGTACAAAGTTGATCCTGAACATTTGAAAGAAAATGGGGGTCAAAATATTTGCATTCTTGCAATGGATGGAGCTGGAAGGGTGAGTGTATATTTATGTAAAGCTGTATAGAATTCTTATTCCCAGTTTATAGCTATGGGGAACCTGATAATGTGAAAATGCATTGCTGTGTTAATGATGATTCCTATTTACTTTGTTACTTATTTTTGACATCTATTTAGTATGACTAAATAGACTAATTAGTTTGGAGCTTCTATTTCAGAGAAAGTATGACAACATTTAATCTAATATAGTACAGTATTGATTTGTTAAATTGTAATTTAAAAAGCATTTATTGTGCTTAAAATGAAAATAAATAAGGGATTTTGTTGAGTTTATTTGGTATATATACTGAGTACTGATAAATAATATTGAATTGCATAGACAAATATAACTATTCTGACAGTAAAGATTAAGCAGGCAATATTACAAATTTGCATAATTCGAAATATTTTCCAGATTTTGTTTTATACAAATGTATACATTATCTGTATTTAGAGATTATAACTATTCACATTATGGATAAAAGATAGTTTACTTCTGGATCACTAGTATATAAAGATCTCTTATTTCTTTTAAGTAGAGTTCTCATTTTGGCTCCTTGTGCTAACATATCAATATATTTATCTAAAATAATTTAAAATCTATTTTAAAATTATGTATTTAAATGTATACTTAATGTATTACCATAAAATATTTAAATTTAAATAAAATATATATTTAAAAATATATATTATGCGTTAGTAACACTGAAAAACTTATATATTGCAGCTAGAAAGCAGCTTACTGGTTTTATAAAATAAATGATTTTTGAGGTTTATAAGGTGCTATAAAACTTGACATTTTAGAAATTGGAAAATTAATCATAAAGCTCCATCTACTGGTTCATTACAGGCATAAATTCTGCAGTTAATAATATTCATAAGAGGGAATTAGGTTTAAGAGTTAAAGCTCTAATTTGCACTAATGGAAAGAAAACAAAGGAATGGGATTATGTAAAAGAGTTGAATATAAAAAACTTATATTTTGACTTTGGGATGTTACTTATATTAATATCCATGGATATAGTTTATACTTCTGGTTATTTACTTCCTGCAAAATGGTCTCGCTAAGAAAAGCAAGCTTTGAAGGAATCAATCAGTCTCCATCAGTATAGTCTTTTTTTGTGTGTATACATAACTTTTGAGTGACCTTGGCAGATACCATTTTGTACTTTAGTTTTCTTAACTTGATTATGAGGGCGTTGGACATTTAAAAAGCAGCAGTTCTAAATTTTCAAATGAAATTGTACTTGGAATACTGATATATGAAACCGATAATAGAGTTGCTGCTCTGGACGAAGCTGGATTCGGAAGCCTAACACCTTGCCTTATCTTCTTACCCTTTAGCAATAGTTCTCAAGCCACTTCTTAGGAACTCTGAGATTTGCAGGACCATTTGGAACCATTGAACTCTATTACAATTTTTCTATCTCTAAGATTTTGTTTTAGTTATATACTTGAATTATGCATATATCTATTTTTTTTTTCCTTGAGAGTAAAGTTTGGAATTTCATAGGGTGATATTCATTTTTCTTGTAAATATATTCACATTTCTTATAAACAGGCACTACAACAAGCCTGACATCTAAATTTTAGCTTTAAGATTTTGTTTTTCTTTACTATTGCATTTCATAACATTGAAAATTACTTCTCCTTAAAAGGAATGTCTTTGAAATAATTTTTAATGCTTCATGTTTGCTTAATATACTTTTCTGAAAGACTTAGTTCTTTAAAATCATCTTGACTTTTATAGTATCTGTCTTTTTCTGTGGAATAATGAACATTGAAACTTACCAATTAGAGCTTCTTTTTTGACAGTTTTGTCTCTTGATTTCAGGTTTTGGTTCCGATGCTACATTGCTTTATATTTCCATGTGATTTGTCTTTATTTTAGGTTTTTTGCTGGAGATCAGCCAGCAGTTCTCTGAAGCAGTGCCGATGGGCCTACCCACGTCAGGTCTTCATTTCTGATATTGCTTTAAGTAGAAATGAAATTCTGTTTGTCACACAGGATGGAGAAGGATTTAGAGGGAAATGGTTTGAAGAAAAAAGAAAGAGTTCTGAAAAGAAAGGTCAGTTTATGTATGTGGATGGCATACAAAAATACTTTTTTTAGTTAACCTTTAATTTGACAAGTATTATTAGATTTTACCCTTATGTATTTATGTATTTATCTTTGTGATTAATTTTTTTAATGCCTATTGCCTATTATAATTTTCTGTTACTCATAAAATTTTAAACTATTCTTCAAAATCATAAAGCCACAAAGGAATGATTTATGGACAATTTATTTGTTGTGTGTCTTTTATTTCTTTATAGAGTACACAAGTCTGTAAACATTTAAGATATATTTACTATGTGCCAGATGTAGGGCGAGGTTTTAATGATGCAAAAATATGTAAGATGGACCTCTGTTCTCAGGCATTCCTAAGCTTGTAGGGACAATAAACATGTATGTAAATGTTTAAAATTCACAGAGACAAATGCTAATACGAACTTACTAAGTTTCTTGAGAGCCTAGAAATTGGAATAACCGAGTGTCGGGGGAAAATTAGTAAAGCCCCTTAAGACTGATACAGAGTGAATTGGAGAGAGTGAGTAACCAGAATTCAGGTTTGACTTGTAAATATTGGAAGTCCTTAGAAGTATGTCTTAGTCATACTTAGTGATCTGAAATTAAATCCATGATCTCATGCTCCCACAACTGCTTTTCAGTGCTTTCTATTTTAGTAATTGGTTATCTCTGACACCCAGATTCCCTCACCCTGTACATCTAATTAGTCACCAAGTTTGTTACTTCTGTCTAAATGTTTCTTCAATCTTTCTACTTTTCTCCAGATTCATTGCTATAACCTCAATCTGTATCATCATTTTTCTTTTTCTGAACTTAAAGTAACTCCTTAAATGGCCTCTTTGTATCTATTTACATTTTTTCACACTACAGCCAGAGTCATTTCTTTATATGAACATTTCTTGTCTATGTGAAAATAGTATATACTTTGCTTTTATAGCCTTGATTTGACTTGTAATGATATAATCATTTAATGTGTGTCTTTCTTGCAGAATTGTGTCCTCCAAATGAGTAGGGACATGTTTATGTTGTTCACTACTGTATTAATAGACTGATGACCAGTGTATCAAAGTATATAGTATAGTTGCTCAGATATTTTCTGAATAAATGCAAGAAAAGGGGAGGAAGAAGAGAGGAAGGAAATAAACAAGATTATGAAGATACTAAATTTATATATTTTTAATGTAAGTTGAGGAATTTTAAAAGCAAATGACACTAGATTTGCTTTTTAGAAAGGTAACTGGTTGCAGTATGGAGGGATGTGTTTGTTGAAAGGGATAAAATCATGGCTTATTGAGAATTGACTCATCAAAAATTTCCTATATTATACAGCAAATAAATTTCATGCAAAATGTGTTGAAGAAAGAGAGGATGTAGTTCTACAAAAGGACTTAATATGCATAGAAGATGTTTTCCTATTTTCCCAATTGTTTTTCTATTCTGCTTATTCCCAGATCATTTTAATAGTTTCTATAAAGCCTTGGTTAATGGTATTTTTTTTTCTCTTTAGCAGATATTTTATCAAACCTTCATAATTCCTCATCAGATGTGTCTTGTGTCTCTGATATAAATAGTGTATATGAAAGAATTCGACTTGAGAAACTTACTTTTGCCCATAGAGCTGTTAGTGTCAGCACAGATCCAAGTGGATGCAACTTTGCAATCCTGCAGTCAGATCCTAAAACAAGGTATACTTATATATATTAAATTTCATTTTTAGAAGGAACAATCACTGGGTTTTCTTCTGTTTTCAGTAGCTCCTGGTACAAGTGTAATTGAAGAGCTGTTGCCAAGTCCTGTAGAGATTCTTAGACATGTAATCATGGTACCAGGATAATCCAAAGGTAGAATTTGTTATAGGGAATTGTGCCTGTTCCCTTTAGTTTGTAAACTGATATTTATTGAAAATATTGAAGATGTATATATATAATATAAATATATATATGTGCCCACAAAATTGGTCTTTATGATGTACTCTATGTTCTCAGATTCTGAAAAACACATTATAAATATTTCTTCCACAGTTGGCAAAAATATTTGATCCTTGAATATGATGAGAAGTGACAAGAGAAGAGGTGGTGTCTAGTGTAGTATGAATCCCAGTGCAAATCACCAAAGTCATTTTAGTAGAGAGATACCAGGTTAAAGTAAACATCAAGGGTACTGTTGAAGAAGGAAGAAGTTCTAGAAGTAAAGTAACCATCCATCCTGGTTTGCCCAGGTCTGCCCGAGTTTTAGCATTGACAGTCTCATCTCCTAGGAAACCCCTCCATCCAAGGCAAACCAGGAGGTTTGGTCCCCCTGTTGAGAATAGTTAAATGTTGGTTGGGAAAGTATATTAATAATTGAATTCTCACAGTACTGAAAGAACAAGGGTTATGGACTGATTATTTATCTTTACTTGAGTTTCTGACCTATGCTAGTGTTTGGGACCTGAAGTATTTGCCCAGTCTTCTGTATGTTTTTCTTCACTTGTAAAAGATGTAAAAGAGGAAGAGGTTGAGAACTACGCTTTTTTTTTGAATGTTTTTAGTTATACTTTTAATTATTTAAAAAATTTCTATGAAACAGCCATTTGAATTTATATTTTTCTAGCATTTCCTTGTAGAAATAGAGAACATTTCTTTTAAAGGAAAACTTAATGCTTGTCATTTTAGTTTGAGACAAAAAAACGAATATGAAAAGGATGATATAGTATCCAGGACTTTGCAGTATTCTTGTATTTCAGGAAATACCAAATTTAAAATTTTCTAAGTTTTATAAATAATAAAATGTTGTATTTTAAAAGAAGAATTGGCTAGATATACTTTTTTTCTGTTTTTTTGGAAGTATAAATTATTTTTGTTTTGTTTCTAGCCTTTATGAAATTCCATCTGTGTCGTCATCATCCTTTTTTGAAGAGTTTGGCAAACTGTTGAGGGAAACGGATGAAATGGACAGTATTCATGATGTGACATTTCAAGTTGGAAATAGAATCTTCCCTGCGCATAAATATATTTTGGCAGCACGTTCTGACTTTTTTCAGAAATTGTTTCTTTCAGATGGTACCACTATAGAATTTACAGATGTTTACCGGAAGGATGAAGATTCCACAGGATGCCATCTCTTTGTGGTAGAGAAGGTTCATCCTGACTTGTTTGAGTACCTTTTACAATTTATATACACAGATACTTGTGACTTTTTAACTCATGGCTTCAAACCAAGAATATACGTCAACAAAAAACCAGAAGAATATCAGAGCACTCTGAATTCTCATTTGAATAAAATGAATTGCTGTGAAGATGATAATAAGAAATCAGCATTTGAAGTTAACAAGAGTAATCAAGCTCATACAATTAGTGAAAGGCAGAAAAGTAAACCTAAATCTTGTAAAAAAGGAAAAAGTGTTGGGGAAGATGATCCTGTAAAAATGTTGCAAAATGTTGCAAAGAAATTTGGCTTCAGTAATTTGAGTAGTAGGTAAGATTCCTCCTTTATATCTGTTCCTGTACCTCATTAAGTCCTCCTTTTAAAAATTTTCCCCTTTTTTTTCCTCCTTTGTTTTTCTTTCCTCCTCCATCCTCCTCCCTTCTCATTCTCCCTCCCTCTCCTTTTTTGGGGGTGGTATACGGATATGTTCTTCCTCCATTTTCTGGCAGAGCTATTTCTGTGGTACTCCCTGGACATTAAAGGATAGGAAAGATATTAGTGGGTTTGAACTCTCTATGGTGTATGGTGTATTTGTGAGACAGGGATCTGGAGTGGCAGGTAGTATGTGCTAGAAAGATCTTTGGAGTTAGAAAGACTTATATGTTCTTGTCACAGCTCTATTGTTACTGGCTGGGACAAATTTGTTTCTTTGAACCTTAGTTTCTCAGTATATGAAATGGGAGGGATAATGTTTACCTCATATTGTTGGTATAGTTTTGTCATATAGCATATGTAAAGTGCCAATATCTGTCACATGATAAATCAGAGTCTTTGGAATTCTCTCTTTTTAAAGGTATTTATTAATATGTTGCCTGTGGCAGTATAACCTTACTTTTGAAATGGGAGCAGGGGAGGAGTGTGGGTCATATTTTCTGTTTAAAAACAACGAAATACTTTGTGTCATGGCTTTGATTTGTTTTTTGTCAATAATGATATTTAATATATTTTTGAATTCTAATTAAATTGAAGAAAAAGTACAGTATGGTATTTGCTTATCTTAGAGTGGGATTTGTTTAGATACTTTTCTAGGAGATACAATTTTGTTTAGATGTAAGCTAACTTGTTGGCTTTTTGTTGTATGCTTGCCTGTTTATTTTGGCAGGGAAATATATCCGCTAATTGTTAATTTTTATCTATTCTTCATAGGTTAGATGGAGTCAGATTTGAAAATGAAACAATTAATGTTATTGCTAAGAAAACTGGTAATAAACTGAAGCTAAATCAGAAAAAATGGTAAGTTAGGAAAGGAAGATAAATTTTTCATCTCTAGATTTTGGCACATAAATGGATATAGAACTCTTCTTACAGACATGTGAAGCAAATGTGTAGGTAGATATCCTCTTACCTTTTCTAGTCTTCTTCATTTCTGGAAATGTTGGGGAGCTGTTGAGGTAAATGGATAATATTAACTTCTCAGTAAGACATTGAAGGAGTACATTTCTTTTTTATTACTTTATAATGAAGGTAGGAACTTTTAATTTTTATTTTTTCTTGCCTGTATTTTGTGTCTTGTTATAATTAGGAAACGTTATTAATGTTAATCCCCAAGCCAAATTAATTATGCATCTTCATTGTGATTATTTCCTTTAGTATAAAATTTTTTCAATAATAAGTATACTATTCTACATATGTTATTAAAAGTTTTGTTTTCAGGTATTTGTACTTTCAATGTAGGTGAAAAGTTTTAGCAAAAGAGAAGCTGTGGAGATGTCTAGACTGTGCCTGGCACAAAATACGTGAATAAGTGAATTAAAGAGCTTTAAATATGATGTCACTATGATATTATATTATTACTGAGCCTAGAATAAGAAGGAAAATTAGAAAAAACTTTTCTGAATATTTCTCTTTGCTCACTTTTTCAAGTCTTATCTTAATTGTGAGGCCCTTATTATCTTCCCTGTGGTGGAGTGAGTTGAAGTATTTATTTGTACATATTCCTGCAAGTTGCTTGTTCCTGCCACCTTTAAGAGAAAATCTAAAGTTAAGCCAAATCTTAGAACAAATTTTCCTGTTTGCTAAATATATAAAGAAATTGTTCTTGCTTCAATTAAATGTTTTTCTTACAGTTCATTTCTATGTGATGTGACCATGAAATCAGTGGATGGAAAGGAATTTCCTTGTCATAAATGTGTTCTTTGTGCTAGACTTGGTAGGTACACTTTTTGTTAGCTAGTCATTTATTTGTTTTAGTATTGTTTCACTATTCTTAATTGCTTTGAACTTTTTTTTTTCTTTTAGAATATTTTCATAGTATGCTGAGTAGCTCGTGGATTGAGGTAAGATTTAAGTAAAAAGCACCGAGGCTGGTAACTATACTTCTTTATATTTCAGGGAAATTATATACTAAAGAAATTCAAAATTGGAAATTGATGATACTTTAACTCAGTTTTTCATTTGTGAAAACTTTATATATGCTTAAGCCTGCTGGAAAATAACAACATTTAGAATTTAAAATTATTTCTAAAAAGCTACTAAAATTAAAGTTTTTCTATCATTATTTAGAAATATAGTAGGAATACTAGTGTGATTCTTGCTTTCTGAAATTTTCTTTATTTCTTTTTTGATGTTATGTTTTCAGATTAAATATGTAGTTATTTTAGCTTTGTGTATAATAAATTTTATGTTCTTTTGCATTTGATGTGACTTCTTGTTCAAAATTTTTTGTACCAGTAATCCAAATTAGAACTTAATAGTATATTATTGTTTAAAATGAATTATTTTACTTTATTTTGTCTTACTTTATTTAGGCTTCCAGTTGTGCAGCTCTGGAAATGCCAATACATTCTGACATATTAAAAGTTATTTTGGACTACCTCTATACTGATGAAGCTGTGGTGATAAAAGGTATTAATAAGAGTTAGGACATTTTAGATATTTCAGATATAATGAAATAATGATAAAACACCATGAATCTTCATTTCTACTTGAAATAAGCCGTCAATAGAGGCTTAATTTAGAATGATCAATAGGGGTGATTATTAACAGTGAAGGAACAGAAAAAGAAAGTTTTCATTACCCATGTGAAATGACTCTTTAAGAAGTATATGTAATGGTTGAGATTAAATTTAACAGTTCCATTTCTAGCTATTTCTGTGATTGAGATTAATGAATAGACAACAGGGAGTATAGTTGTGACAAACATTCTGTATAAGTTCTTTCTTGCCTACTTTTCCCCTTCATGATAACATATCTGAAATAAAAGAAATAGACTAAGAATTGAACCAAAATTTATGAAAAAAGTGCATTTATTTACTATGTCAGGCAGAAACACCAAGTTTTAGTTACCAGGTGTCCTCTTTAGTCATTGGAGTGATGCTGGGTTTTCTGTGGTATTCATTTAACCATTAGTTTTTTAACTCCAGCTATGTATTGTGAATTAAAAAAATGAATAGACCTTACTCTATTCTCAAGGAACTCACAATCTAGTGGAAAAGACAAACATATAAGAAAGCAAGTATAATTCAACAGAGTAATCCTCCAAAAAGTAGATACATTTTTGAGAAACTAGCCTCTGAGTCTGCCTGAGGAAATCCTTTGTAAAAGAGATAGTGTTTAGCTGAGGACGAGATTTCTGAAGATTTGGTATATTTGGGAGTAAGCTGAGACATTGTGTTTTTTTTTCTGTATTCTCATTCTTTTTTTAGATTGAGATATTATTCACACCATAAAACTTATACTTTTAAAGTATACAATTAAGTGGTTTTTAGTATATTTACAAATTTGTGCAATTATCACCGCTATATAATTCTAGAATATTTTCATCACCCCAAAAAGAAACCCTGGATCCCTTAGCAGACACTTGCTATTCTTCCTCATCCCCAGCCCCTGGCAGCCCCTAATCTACTTTCGGTCTTTATGGATTTGCCTATTCTAGACATTTCATATAAAAAGAATCTAACAACATGTGGCCTTTTGTGTCTAACTTCTTTTATTTACTGTAATGTTAAGGTTCATCTATGTTATAGCATGTACCAGCACTTCATTATTTTTTATTACCAAATCATATCCATTGTGTGGATATAGCACATTTTATTTATACATTTGTCAGTTGGTGGATGTTTGGGTGGTTTTCACTTTTTAGCTGTGATGCATAATGCTGCTGTGAGTAGCTATGCCCAAGTTTATGTGTGGGCATATGCTTTCATTTATCTTGAGCATATACCTAGGAGTAGAAATGTTGGGTCATACGGTAACTATGTGTAACATTTTAGGAATTGCCAAACTGCAGAGTGGCTTGGGTTGTACCATTTAACTTTTCCATCAGCAGTGTATGAATGAGGGTTTTAATTTCTCCACATTCTTGTCAATACTTGTTAATGTCAGCCTTTTTTGTTATAGCCATCCTAGTAGGTGTGAAGTTATATAACATTGTGGTTTTGATTTGTATTTCCCTAATGATTAATGATGTTCAGCATCTTTTCATGTGTTTTTTGGCCCTTTGTTTATCTTTGGAAAAATACTCACATCCTTTGGACATTTTTATTTGAATTATTTGCCATTTTATTGTGTTGTAAGAATTCTTTATATATTCTGGATACTGGTCCCTTATCAGATATATGATTTGCAAATATTTTCTCTGAGTCATTTTCATTTTCTTGATAGCGTCCTTTAAAACACAAAAGTGTTTAATTTTGATGAAGTCCAAATTACCTATTTTTATTTGTTGCTCATGTTTTTGGTGTCCTGTGTGAGAATTCATTGCTAAATCCAAGATCATGATGATTACTCCCTGTGTTTTCTTCTGAGTTTTATAGTTTTATCTCTCATATTTATGTCTTTGATCCATTTTGAGTTAATTTTTCCCCCAGCTTTACTGAGGTATAATTGACAGAGAAAAATTGTATATAGTCAAGATGTACAATGTGGTGTTTTGATATAAATATACATTGTGAAATGATTACCACAATCAGGCTAATTAACCTATCTCTCACCTCACATAGTTTTTTTTTTTTGTAGTTACAATACTTAAGATCTACTCTTAGCAAATCTCAAGTATCCAGTGGCAAATCTCAAATATACAGTACATTATTATTAACTAGAGTATCCATGCTGTATATGAGGTCTCCAGAACTTACTCATCTTAGAACTGCACATTTGTACACTTTGACCAATATTCCCATTGTACTCTTTGGCTCCATTTTTCCCATACTCCAACCCCTGGTAATCAACCTTCTGTTTGAGTTAAATTTTATATATGCTGTGAGGAAAGGGTCCAACTTCATTCTTTTGCATGTGTATATCCTGTTGTTTCAGCACCATTTGTTGAAAAGACTTTTATTTCCCCATTGAATTGTTTTGGCACCTTTGTCAAAAACCAATTGACAATAATCGTAAGGTTTTTCCCTATATTCTCAATTCTATTCCATTGGTCTATGTGTCTCTTTTTATGCCAGTACAGCACTGTCTTGATTTCCATTTCTGTATAGTAACTTTCGAAATTGGGAAATGTGAGTCCTCCTGCTATGTTCTTATATTTCAAGATTGTTTTGATCATTTTGGATCTGTTGCATTTTCAAATGAATTTTAGAACTAGTTTGCCAGTTTTTGGAAAAAAGGCAGCTGGGATTTTAATAGGATGGCATTGAATCTGTAGGTCAATTTAGGGATTATTGCCATTTTAATATTTAGTATTAAGTCTTATAATCCATATACATAGGGTATCTATTTAAGTCTTTAATTTCTTTCAATGATTTTTGTAGTTTTCAGTGCACAAGCCTTGCACTTTCTTTGTTAAAATTATTCTTAATATTTTATGCTCTTTTAAATGGAAATGTTCTCATAATTTTATTTTTGGACTATTCTTTGCTAGTGTTTAGAATTACAATTGATTTTTGTATATTGATCTTGTATTCTGCAACTTTGCTGAACTTGGGATTTTCTATATGCAAGATCGTGTCATCTGCAAATACAGATGGTTTTACTTATTTGTTTCCATCTGGATGTCCTTTATTTCTTTTTCTTACCTAATTGCCCTGACTAGAAGAATCTCTAGTACTTTGTTGAATAGAAGTGATGAGAGTGGCCATCTTTGTCTTGTTACTGATCTTAGGAGGAAAGCATTCAGTCTTTCATCATTAATTATGATGTTAGCCATGGGTTTTTTTGTAGTTGCCATTTATTAGGTTGAGGAATATTCTTTCCATTTCTAGTTTATTGAGTGTTTTATTAATCATGAAAGGGGTATGGATTTTGTCAGATGCTTTTCGGTATCTCTTGAGGTGATCATGTGTTTTTTATCCCTTATTCTATTTTTGTGTATTACATCAATTGGTTTTCATATGTTGAATCATCCTTTCATTCTGGGGATATTCCATTTGGTCATGTTGTATAATTCCTTTTTATATGCCAGTGGATTCTTTGTTAGCATTTAGTTGAGGATTTTTGCATCTATAATTATAAGGGATATTGGTTTTAATTTTTCTGTGATGTCTTTGGTTTTATTAATAGTATCATGATAATATTGACCTCATTATATAGATTGAGTAGTGTTCCTCATCTTCTACTTTTTGTAGAATTTATGAAGAATTGTGTTAATTCTTCTTTAAATATTCAGTTAAATTCACCAATTAAGCCATCTGGTCCCAGACTTTTCTTTGTGGGAAGTTTTTTTGGTCACTAATTCAGTCTCTTCTTATTTTTTCCATAAATGCTCCCTAGGGAAAAGGCTGTTCTCACTGGGCAAACTTTGAGTCAGGTCAAATAAAGATAAGCCATTCTAGTGGGATTTCCAGGGACCTGCCAGACAAGTCAGGTAATGACAGTTCTTTGATAATGTTTCTCTACAACTGTTTTATCTCCTCCAGTGGCTAGTAGGCTGCCACTGCGATTCATTGTGATTATAGAACTGTTTTTTTTTTTTTTTTTTTTTTTGAGACAGAGTCTCACTCTTGCCTGGGCTAGAGTGCCGTGGCATCAGCCTAGCTCACAACAACCTCAAACTCCTGGGCTCAAGCAATCTTGCCTCAGTCTCCCGAGTAGCTGGGACTACAGGCATGTGCCACCATGCCTGGCTATTTTTTTCTATTTTTAGTAGAGATGGGGTCTCACTCTTGCTCAGGCTGGTTTCGAACTCCTGAACTTGAGTGATCCTCCTGCCTCAGCCTCCCAGAGTGCTAGGATTACAGGCATGAGCCACCGCGCCCAGCCTAACTGTAGGTTTTCAATACTTCTGTGGAGCAAGGGAGAGGGGGATCTGAATAGGAAAGGCTACAGTGTCTCAAATCTCGCTGTTACCAAGATTCAGCCACTTTTCTTAAGTAAACACTCCCCAGATTATTGCAAGCCTTTGGCTGATTTCCAGAGTTCTGAAAAGTTCATTAGGACAATTTTCAACAGTCATTATTCTTATGGAGGAGAGGATTTTTCAGCAGTTCTTAATCTGTCATTCTCAGTGACTTCATCTTTTCCTCATTTTTTAAAACTGTCTTCTACTTCAGATTTTTTTCTTCTGAGCCCCTTTTTCCCCCTTTGTGCTCTTCTTATGTTGTTGTTAATTTTTTCTTTCTGTTTATGTTGTTATTTTGTCAGTGGCTCGGGGGCATTTAGCGTGATGGTGAGATTTGATTTTCCCCTCTGTTTATTAGTTGAGAAATGTTTCTCTAACAGCATGGGAGATTATAAACAAGCCAGACATTCTAGCAGCCTTCTAGACTGAAATGGTTAACTCAAGTTAGCCAATTTTATGGTCTTAGTGTGAGCCAAGTCATTTGGTGTATTTTTTTCAGCTTTCTACCTGAAAGGTAGAAATATTTAGAAATATTTACTGTTTATCTTAGTTACCATTCCAATACATTTAAAAACTGATTATAATTCTGTTTGCTAGTGTCTTAATTACTTCAATTTTTTTTCTAGGTATAATGTTTACAAAGTAATGAGTGATACTTGTTTTCTTTTTTTTATTTTAGAATCTCAAAATGTGGATTTTATTTGTAGTGTTCTTGTGGTGGCTGATCAACTTCTCATAAATCGATTGAAAGAGATTTGTGAAGTAGCATTAACTGAAAAACGTGAGTAATTTTGAATTAGAATTACCAATTAGTATGTTTTCAGGTTGATCCAGGATTACTGTATTTTATTGACTTTATGATGCTATTTATGGTAAAATATACCTTTTTTTTGGTACCATGAAAAATGCTGAAACATTTAAATTATTATATGCCATCATTTGTAAGCACATTCTTATCTCAGAAATATGTGAGTAGCATATTGAAATATGATGTTAATTTTTATGGAGATATCATTAAATAATAATAAAGATGGTGTCAAATTTATTTGGGAACTTCAAGGGTGAGAATTTGAAAGCAGAATGTGTTTTAACCCTTGCTCTGATCTTAACTAGAGCTGTTTTTTAGATGCCCATTTTCTACTATTTGCTGGAATCTTTATGTAATTTTCGCAGTGTATCTGAACAAAGCACATCTCTTTTCTCTCATACTCTTATTTTTTTCTCTTTTCATTATTTCAGTTAATTACATGGCTGCCCTCCTGAACACTCAGCATTGAAATCCAAAATTAATTTTTGTTATTTTGTCCCTTTTACCCAAATACTTTCAGCTGTCACAACTGATTCATCTTAACTGTGGTCACATTTCCCCCATCTTTTGATTCGCACTGTCACTAGGCTAAAGTCACTGTTATCTATACCTTCTGTGTAGTTTCACAGTAGTCTTCTAAATGCTTTTTCTCCTTTGTACTTCTCTTTCTATAATCTCTCTAGGAAGTAATTATGTATTCCCCCTGTTTAAGTATTTTTAATTGCTTACTCTAGAATAAAGGTTCAGTTTCCTTAGCCTGATGTGAAAGTTTTCTGGCTTTCTAATCTTATATTCTGCTTCATTGCTATTAATATTTCAGGAAGTGTGAAGGGAGTTCCTGTCTAATTTTCCTAATTTGTGCTTGTATTTGTACCCTAATTTGTACTTAGCTTTGGTGTCTATTTCTCACTTTTCTTGAGCACTGTGGACTACCTTCTTGGTTATCAAAAAGAGAACAAAAGCCCTGGTCTCCTTTGAATTGAGAAAATAAAAATATATTAAAATAAATGACACAGCATAAAATAGGTATAAAATATACATATAGGTGATATTTTCACTTGTTCAGTTGACTTTCCTTGGATATTCTTTCTTGGCTCTGGCTGCATAGTTGTCCTTATTTATGAATTCCTTGATGTTACTAGAACCTAGAAAAGGAGGCTTCCACAGAAGTTTGGTCTCTGATTAGTAGGCAGTTTGTGTGGATACTTGTTCCCAACTGAACAACTCTAAAGTAGTTTTTGTATGATCCAGTTTTATCATTTTTGTGAGATGTGAGACTTGGTGTTCATCATTAGTTGAAATTTTAGAAGTGAGGTATCAGAAGTGAGGTAGAGACCATTATTGACTACACTTGCTACTTTTGACAGTTACCAGGGAGAAAGAAAAAACAAATGGAAGAAGCCAGTTGTAGAAAACAGTTGTCTTCCTCTATTGGCTGAGACTTAGAGTAAGAAAAAGAGTGGAGGTATTGAGGAAGCTAAAGTTACATGCTAAGTAGGTAGAGTATTCTGAGAGGGTCTCTAGCAAAACAGGAAACTTAATCTGTAAAATTACTAGGGTTGTATTATAACTAAATCCAGAATTTTTTACAGAGTATATCAGATTGTGCACTGAATAATGATATAACTTATTTATATATAAATACATGCACATAAATTCTGATAGCTTAGTCAACATTAATATATTTTATAGAATTATTTCATCAGGTTTTTTTTAGTCTCAAGAATATCATTTTAGTTTTACAGAAGAGGTAATCGCTACTCTGTGCTATATAAATATTAAAAGGAAAATTGTTCATCAATGAAAGTTAAAAATATTCAGAAAATGTTAGATGGAAGATTAGATTACCAATTCTTAGATGTTTGCTTTTAGGTGACACTGATGCCCTTCTTTTTGTTTTGCTTAAAATATCTGTGAGCTTACTTTTCCTCATAACCAATCTTTTGAAATTATTTTGGAATATTGGGATAGAAGAGTTCTATATTTGCCCCAGTATGTTATTTTTGGCAAGAAAATACCTTCAGTTTTCCTTATTATAGTTGTTGTAGATGTTTTGGAAGTTTCTTAAAACTTTAGAAACAAGTATATTTCATTTGCTGTGGTAATGTGCCTTTCATCTAATTTTGTAAATCTTTTCTTCCTTTTTAGTAACCCTTAAGAATGCTGCTATGCTACTGGAATTTGCAGCAATGTATAATGCTGAACAATTGAAACTGTCTTGTTTACAGTTTATAGGACTGAATATGGCAGCTTTACTTGAAGCAAGGTAGGTCAGGTGGATATGTTATGTGTTGCAAATACAGTTATTTGTATGTACTAGCAGATATGTTAGTAATTTAAAAGTGAATAACGATGTTTTACTTGGCTGGAAAGAATTTGATAAATGCTAGTGATTTAGGAGTCATAGATGTTTTAGAGTTAGAGGGATTTTGGAAACTTTTGAAATGGTTTTGCACCGATTTTTTAAAATTAAATAAGTTTACACATTTATTTTTTAATATACGGTCAAAATATTTATTCAGTATAGAGTCAATGGTGAAAACGATGAGGTTGTTTTGATTAAAACAGAAATTTTGATATTTAGAGTTCTTGGTGTCAGTTTTCAGTCTAAGCCTGTATCATCCAGTTCATTTTTGTATTTTATCTCAGTAATAATAATTATAACTAATACTTAATGCTTACTATGTGCAAGGCAGTGTTCTAAAAGTGTTACATAGATTAATTCAGTTAACTTTCATGAAAACCTTATGAAGTAGATTCTGTTAATATCCTTATGTTACAGATGAGAAAACTCAGGAAATTTTTTTCTTTTTTTGCTAAGAATTGAGAAAATCCTGATCTGTATAATTGCTATAAATAGTAACAGTTTTTTTGTAACTTAACCTTTCCAAGTCAGGATGATCTTTAAAGTAATTCCAAAATGTGATTGAAATAAAGTGTTCTATTTTTTGGAGGTGAATCACTAACAAAATTCTTAATGCCAGTTAGGTTCAATTTAAAGAAAATTCCTTTGCCCTTTAAGACTTTGTTATTTTGTGAAAAATGCTTTTAAATGAAAATTAATGTTATGAGATATTAGACAATGTCATTTTAAATACCTTTGATAACTTACTGTCAAAACCTGGCTAGATTTTCAGACTAAATTTAATTTCATTGCTCACATTCCATTAGTAATTCTATGCATAGCAGTTTTATTACCCTGCATTGCCAAATTAAGCCATTTAATTTGTCAGATAAGAATCAACAAAAAAGTAAAACAAGCACCAACTCTATCTAAAATGACGTGTCACACTACTACTGTTCAACTATCATGTTGTGACAGTATGTCAGCTGAGCCATTTAATTAAAGATAGCACCTGCTGTTGACAGTGTCTACCTGTATGATTTTACATGAGTAGACATGCATAACTTGCATTAAAATGAAGCTTTCTACAAACTTAACCATTCTTAATCAGGTATGTGTTTGCTAGAAGTATAAATAAGTATGCTCAGAGATGTTAGGAAAAGGAGGGAAGCACCAAAATTGACTTAGCATCACAAGTTAATGCATCACTTATCCCCAAAGTGTTGAAAACTGGTATGGTACAGATTTGAATGTGCAAGTTGTTTTGTATTAGTTATACAAGTAGTTTAAAATATGAACTTTGATTTAAATTTTCACTGATGCCTTAAAGTACATCTTTGGAACCTGAAAGATCCTTGAAATATATCTTGAATACAGCTAATCTAGTCCAACCTCATTTTACACATGTAGATTTTAAAGCCCAGAGAAGTAAAGTGAGTTATTCAAGGTCAAACTGGTAATTGGTAGCAGTGATAATTCTAGATACAATTCAGATATTGTGATACTTAGGCCATTTTCTATTACTGTAGTATTCCTTCTATAGTTGAAAGATTATATGGGAAGTAAATACTTGCTATTTCATTATGATGGAAAAGATTTTTTGCACACTTACTCATAAGAGTTCCTTGAGTTTTATTCAAAATATTTGTCTAATATGTTTGCTGTTTATTTGAAACAGGAAAAATACAATAACTACATATACCTATTTCCAAAAATAATTTGTAGCACCTAGTATGTATAATGCTTAAAAAATAACTTTGTTACTTACTTGTCAATATGAAATGTCTACATATTTCAAAATCTTGAGAGATGTTAAGTCACTTGAATCTTAAGATAGAATTTTGTATCCTCTATTTTAGGTCTCTTGATGTTTTAAGTGATGGTGTTTTGAAAGATCTTTCTATATTTTATCGAAAAATGGTAAGGTTTATGTTTTTTTCAGTGAAGATTTCAATGGCTATACTGTTACCGTCTTAAGCAGTATTTTAGATCAGACTTCCCAATGAAATAGTTTTCTAATGAATTCTGATACATTAGGATCTTTTTAAAATGAGGACATAGGATTTCTTTATAGATCCCACAGATAAGTATTATAATAAAACTTGAATAGACCTAATGATAGAATTATCTATTTTAATCCCTTTATAAATGAAAGTTACTGAAAGCTTCAGGCAGTCTTTCATTATTTACTAAAAGTCAGTACAGTGCAAAAACATGGATTCACATGATCCTTAAGAAATGGATTAATCTGTATTTAATAATAAAGTGGAGCTTTTTTTCAAGTTTTTTTTTTGACAGTTTTATAGAATAAATTCTTTAATGAGTCTAATCAAATTTATCCCTCTTATACATTTGGGAAGTTATTGGGTATTTTAGACTTTTTCTAGTTAATATCACCATATATTAAAACAAATGGAATATTTTACATTTTTTTTAATCTTTACAAATTTTTTATTTTAAAAAAAATAACATCTTTAATTCTACAGATTCCGGCAATGGATAGAAGAGTCATTACACCATATCAAGATGGACCAGATATTAGCTATTTGGAAGTAGAAGATGGAGATATCTTTTTGAAAGAAGAAATAAATATAGAACAAAATTATTCGTAAGCTCAGTTTTTATTTCTTTTCTTCCTTTCCTTCCATCTTTTCTTCCCCTTTCCCCCATCTTGGAAACTTGACACTTTTGTATTCTTTTGTATTGATATTGGAAGAAGAAATTGAGAAATTCTGACAAAAGTAGTAGGTATTTATGTTCATTCTTAGCGTTGGTATAATATGAAGTAAATATAATTATTTACAGGTCTAAAAAATTTAAAGTATAAATATAAAAGGATGTAGACTTCAGGTTAAATATGTTGGGTTAACTAAGTGAATTTATCTTAGCTACCTTTCCAAACTCTGCCAAGATTACAATAAAGAAATAAAAAAGGTATATTGCATTAGAGCAGAGAAAACAGGAAAGTCCTAAGCAACAGGCAGGAAATGTTAAGAGTTGGAAGTTAGAAGGTGGTTGCTGATTGTTGATGACTTAAAACAGAAAAGGCTAAAACAATTCTGAAAATACTTAAGAATTTAATGGTACCAGGTTTATGAAGACTAGGGTGAGTGCTTAGACTTAAGGAGCATTAGATCCCTGATTCCTTCCTAAATCCCATTCAATCAAGTGATAGCCCCTTCTCCATCTTGTCAGAACACAAGATTTGCCTTTGGAGAGGTTAAACCAGGAACACTCCAGTACCTGCCACAGATGAAGTACTACTTCTTTTTAGAGAACCTATCTATATCAAAAACTATGACCTACAGTGATTGACATTTGGGGGTCCTCCAATAATTACCCCAGTTTCTGTATAATCCCCCTATAATGGGCTAACAATTTGACAAGCACTGCATAGAATCTCTAATCAGCATTGTAAGCTTACTTATCAACTGGTTACAGAGTTTCCTTCTGCTTGGTAAATGACCTGTTAAAGTGAAATCTCTGGATGCTCAGGTTATTTTCATTTACTATGTATAACCAACTGTATCACCAAAAAAGTACTCTTGGGTTTCAGAGATGTTCTTTTTTTAACCCCTTCTTTAGCGTTTGGTATTGTTTGTGATTCTTGAAGTTTTTAGATGTATGACATTTTATTATATTAAAAATTGTAGTAAAATTATTAACATTGATATAAATAACTCATGTTGTAATATTATTCACAGCTGGCCTATGTAACTGGACAAAATATATAAGTAAATCCATAATTTTAGGTAAAATATTAATATGATGGTTGTGGCCTCCATTAGTATATTGGTATTTTATTTTCCTTTTCCTGATGAATAATACTTTATTCAGTGAATTACACATTCTCTGAAATGCTTTAAAAAATTAGCAATAAATATTTTTAGTTCAAAATCATAGTTTGTAATAGCTTATATATAAATGTGTAAAGTATTTTACTTTTCAAAGTATTTTCCTCTGTACCATCTTGTTTTTAACTTTCACAGAAAAATGCTAGGGTTAGAACAAGTAATAGTATCACACTGAGGCCTGGAGAAATTTAAGTAATTTGCCCAGGTCTTACATAGATAAATGTGACTAGAGCTTGCATTTCCTTACATGGATTCTGTTTGACCAAAATGCTATATTCTGTTAATTAAAATGCATAGTTCTATTTTTCAACTCTAACTTAATTTGTTTTAAAAAATAACTTTTATATTTATTGTTTCCTAGGGAAACTGTGTTCAAAAAGGCAAAAACAAAAGCTAAAAAGAAGCCACGTAAACGGTCAGATAGTTCTGGAGGTTATAACCTTTCAGATATTATTCAGAGTCCGCCATCTGCAGGTTGGTGGAAAGTATTTCAACATGTATTTCCCGTTCTTATGTTTGGTGTCTCTATTCATTATCTAATTCATTTAACATGTATTATATACTATCTATCATATGCCATTTGCTGGGGCTACCAAAATAGAAAATAGTCCTTACATAGGCTACAGACAATGATAGTATATTATGATAAGTACTATAATTGAAATATCCTCAGGGAGCACAAAAGAGGCACCCCAACTAGTCTGAGAAGGTCAGGGAAGACCTTTTAGAAGAAAGTAATGCTGAGCTGAATCGTGAAAAATAAAGAAAAGTTAGCCAAGAAAAGGAGGTAGATGGTTGTAGTAAACAAAGAGGACAATGTTTTCCCAAACCTGGAGACAGTAGAAAGAATTGCACATTTTTTGTTCATATAGTTCAGCATGGCTGTAGTTTAGCCACATAGGGTTGTGCAGGTAGGAGATAGGTCCAATAGGGTCAAATTTTGAAGGGTCTTATAAGCCCAACTAAGAAATTTATATATTATTCTAAAGGTTATGGGTTGCTATTGTGGAATTTTTAAAATAGGACTAGATAAGATTTATGTTTTTAGAAAGACCACTCTGTTCAATGGCTTAGAGGGTTAGAGGTTGGTAAAACATGACAGAGATACTATTATTTTGTTGATTCAGTTCAAATGTGTCAGTGCTCCAGGCAAGATGCCATTCATGTGTATAAGGAGGTTATACTCTAGTAGTAGAATATAAAACATTTTACAAGGCATTATGTGAGTCTGTTTGAAAGTAAAGGTTATATAGTTTTTCTAAAATTTTTTCCTAATTTTTTGTTTTGAAAATATTTAACTTACCGAAAAGATGAAAGAAAAATATCATGAACACCTATACTCTTTATTCAGATTTATTATTAACCTCTTACAACATTTGCTTTTTCTTGCAGGCTCTCTGTTGCTTGCTGTTTCCCCTTGCTTTCCAAGCATTCTACACAAATACACCCACACACACGTGTGTGTGTGTGTATGTATATTAATATAGAGAGACTTTATTTTTTTTACTGATCCACTGGGCATAAGTTGTGGATGTGATACTTTTCCCCTAAATACTTTAATATGATTCTCCTAAGAATAAGAATATTCACAACCATAGTACCATTATCACACCTAAGACAATTGACGTTAACTAGTTAATGTTATATAGTATTACATATCTTGATTTCTCTAATTGCTTCAAAATGTTTTTGCAGTCTTTTTTGCTTTCATCTTAAAAAAAATCTAGTATTGTATCAAGATTGACATTCATTGCCTTTGCTTATTAATATCTCTTTAGTCTCTTAATTAGAATAGTATCCCCCATACCTTTTTGTTTTGTATTTTTTTTCAAAAGTTCAAGCCAGTTGTATTATAGACTATCTGACATTCTCGATTTGTCTGATCTAGATTAAACTGTAAATTTTTAATAGTTTCTTCACATAAAATATGAAGTGTGACTATAAAATAATGAAACTGCAGTATGGCTTTCAGAAATGGTAGGTGTTTCTTGTCTGTAGCAGTAAGACATAGCCTGGTACCATTTCTATTAACAGTACTTTCATAGTCAGCCCTATACAAGCAACTTTGAAAAATAAAAGAGTACATTGTTTTGTGTCCCTTTGAAAAAAATAACTGTTATGCAGGGCAAAGAGGGAATTTTGTTATTGTTTAATGAGATACTACAAATGAGGTACTTGACATGTTCACTAAAGCTCAAAGGAATAAATAATGTTAAGAATTTTAGATAACATAAAACACATAAAAAGGATAGAACTATATATAAAATTGATTTATGAAGCACTGAAGATAGGAATCAGGAGACCTAGTAAATAGGAAAGACATCTTAAGACCTTTTCAAATTTTGTGTTTTCTGTGTTATATGAGTTGCCTCCAGTCCTTAGAAGGAGACATGGGTGGATTGATGGAAGAATGAATAAATGGATGGTCATGAAACTAATGATTTCCCAGTCACCTAAATAACTTATTGAAAATGCAGATATTAATGTAATTGTTACTAATGTTAACAGATACTAATAATATTGTTAGCACATGTGTTAGAATCTTAGCATTTCAGAGCTGGAAGAGATATTAGTAATGAAATAATTTTTGTTCCTTACTTTAAACCTGAGTAAACAAGCATAGAAAATTTAAAGTGCTTTGAATTAGTGACAAAAAGAAATAAAATTTACTCACTCAATTCCAATTCCATATTCTCCTGCTATACTATTTTTTCTGTGATAATGATTAAAAGATTAAGTTGAATCAGGGTTAAAAAGACCTATTATGGAAGAAAATTTAAGTGTGAGACAAATTTCATCAAAGACAGTATGTAAAGGCTTAACATATGTATTTTTTTTTTTTTTTTTTTTTCTGAGACAGAGTCTCATTCTTGCCTGGGCTAGAATGCCGTGGCATCAGCCTAGCTCACAGCAACCTCAAACTCCTGGGCTCAAGCAATCATTCTGCTTCAGTCTCCCGAGTATCTGGGACTACAGACATGTGCCACCATGCCCGGCTAATTTTTTCTATATATTTTTAGTTGTCCAATTAATTTCTTTCTATTTTTTTAGTAGAGACAGGGGTCTCGCTCTTGCTCAGGCTGGTTTTGAACTCCTGGCCGTGAGTGATCCTCCCGCCTCGGCCTCCCAGAGTACTACTAGGGTTACAGGCATGAGCCACCATGCCCAGCCTTAACATATGTATTGATCCTTAAAGTTAGACAAATGACATTCTGTGAAACTGTTTTCAACCAAAAATAGTTGTTGGCCACTTTAATCATCCTCTTTATTTTCTAGATTTATTTCTAATTGACTTTTGAGAGTGTTCCAGTATTAAATATACTTTCTTAGATGAAAATTTGCCAGTATTAAAAATATTCAAAAGGTTATATGGGAAAAAATGTTTGAATGTTTTTTCCAAACTGTATATTAGCAATGATAACAGCAAAAGAAACATATGTCACGTTGTCAAGGTGATTTACTTTAAATGGAGCAACACTTAGTGTATAAGAGATGGTATGTTTTATTTATTTTTAAATCAATTATACAACTTTTAGTTAGAACTCAGATAATGTCTTTATTTTAAAATGTATTTTGATATTTCATCTAGATTCAAATAAATTTAAAATGTATGAAAATAAACACCTGAAATTAAGCAAAAGTTTACTTTATACTATTATATTTGAAATGACTCTGCTATGCTAATAAACCTAGACACCAGCTGTGGCATGGAGGCAGGCATTTAGCTTGCCTAAGAGAAGAAATGGTATATATTAAACCATTTCATGACAGCCCTCTTGCTTGTCAAGCTGATTAAAAATAACTCTTAGGTGCCAGAAACTTTTTGCAAGGAAGAAAATCCTCAAACAGGCCACAATTGGCTTCTGCAGGAGCTTCTGCTACTGGGCCAGCCCTACTGGCTATATGAGAGACAGAAAGCCACAATGCTTCTTCCCACACAGAATGGAATCCATCCCTCTTTGTATGGGTGCAGAGACCTCTACAGGGAGACAAATGAGAAAGAAAGGGGGAAGTTCTGGAGTTTATTAATTTTGCCTTCCTGTATTTTTTATGGGGACAAACCACAGTTCTCAGCTACTTCTTTAAAGCAGAGCCCAAAGAACTATCTTCCTCAGGTTCTCTGCATAATTAGTATGTAATTGTAATGAATAAAACTGTAGTTTTAGAGTCTCCTTCATTTTAATTTTTCACTTTAACTGATTTCTTTCTCCAATTACCTTCAATCATTAAGATTTTGGGGAGTGAATATAATTTAAATATTATCAAATGTGGATAAATGGAAGCTTTTTTATCTCTCTGGTTCACTGAATGTAATGCATATGTGTTTAAATGTATTTTTTAATTTCACATTTTAGGATTATTAAAGTCTGGTAAGACCAATTCTGTGGAATCTCTTCCAGAACTGTTGACATCTGACTCTGAAGGAAGCTATGCAGGACTGGGTAGTCCTAGAGATTTACAGTCCCCTGATTTTACAACAGGATTTCATTCAGATAAGATTGAGGTTTGTTTTTTAAACTACTGCTTCCTTACCTTCTATTTTTAGGTTTATAGACAATTTCTCTTGTTTTTCCTTGTTTTTGTTCTAATTTTGAAACACTGTCCTGTTTGGTATGTAAGAAAGTATAACTAATCACACAATATATGTAGTGTTAGTTTTCTCAAATTTGTGTAACATTTCTAGTTTTAGAGATTTTTAATTGCAGTTTTGAGCCCTTCATGATGTTATTTCTAATCTACTTTCTACAACTAAAATATAAAATTGATATCAAATATAGTAAAACTGTATAGATATATTGAAAAACATATTTATAGCAAATTATTGAAATTTATTTTGTGAAATGTCAGTTGACACCAATTAAAAATTATCAAGGAAAATGATTTTGAAAATAAGCATAATTTCAAATTTTGTAGTCTCCTTCCTCCAGGGTATTAACTAGAGCAAAACAAGCTAGAATGATTGAGTTCTCTCTTAGTCTAGGACAATTGACATTAAGCTGCAGGATTCCTAGTCTGGTCAATTCTGGAAAGGGCAGTTTTTAGATATCCCTTAAAATTTTATTATGTAGTTGTTTATTGGGAAGGAAAATGTCTAACTCAACAGAGATAGAGTCATTTTTCTCTAATCCCTACACATCCACAAAACGTTGAAACTTTTGGAATTTGTGAGACAATAGAAATTTACCCTTTTTAGAGTCCTCAGGGGTGGCGTGCATGTGCCTCTGTGTGTGTGTGTGTGTGTGTGTGTGTATGTTAAATATAGGGTAGAAGTTTGGGGGCAATTCATACTCACACTAAGGCTGGTCTGGAAGACAGCTGAGGTTTAAAGAAAGGTCAAAGGCATATTGCGAATGTCTTGCAATAATAAAAGAATTTATCCTGCAAGTGGAAATATCATTTTAGTAACTTCTTTGACCTATTAAAATATCAATAGTTTTAGGATTCCTTTTGAAATGTCTATGTTGTTTGACTTTAGTTTTATTCAAAGAACTTTAATTACATTCAGAGTAAATTATATATAACATTTATACCAGACTTCCACGTTGTTTTATACTAAAGTCATGGATGTTAATTTTAAAGTTACTGCTTCATATCATATTTGTGCAATTTTTATTTATTAATATTTTTGTTTGTTATTTGTATAAATAAGGATTTGGTATGCAAACTTGTTTCCCTAAAACTTATTTTCACATGATTGGATTATAGTCAGTGATATGGTTTGAGAATTGGTTAAGGCACAAAAATATAGAAGAACATGAATTGAAAATGCAAGATGATTAATTTTCGTATGATTTTACTCTTCAGTATAATGTAACTAATATTTATTAAGTGCTCACTATGTTTTAGTTGTTATGTTAGGTGCCTGCTATTGTTAACATTTTTTAATGTTTTTTTTCCCTCTCCCCAGGGTAAAGTTAAACCATATGTTAATAGTATACCTCCTACATATTCTAAGGAAGATTTAAAACCCTGGGAAAAGTCACCAATACTTAAAATATCTGCTCCACAGCCTATTCCCAGTAACAAAATTGATACTACCAGCTCTTCCAGTTGGGTTGCTGGCTCTTTCAGGTATGATTTTCATTTTGTTCGGTACATGTTTTTCTGAGGGATATCATTAATTTTTAGTCAAATTTTTAATGAAGCACGTTTAAAAAATATTAATATAAATTTCTAGTACATAAAAAAGTACCTAACTGCATGTGTAAATTGCTAACCAGCTATAATAAATAGACTTTTTCCCCTCAAGCAAAATTTGGTTGCCTTTGTAGTGTCATGAGTGAATAGTAGCAAGTACTGTAATATACATATATGTAGACTTAATTTCAGCAATTTTTTTCTTTGATAATATATATTGGTTAAAATCCTATTCAGGAAGACCATTTTGTCGTTCACAGAGTTGTGTTATCTTTTTAGCACATTAAGGGATATTTAAAACCTCACAAAATGTATTGCTGTTCACAATGAATTTTCAGAGGCTATTCGTTAAATGTTATATTGTCCTTTTAATTTGCCTATATTTTATACATTATTTTATTTAGAAAAGTCAAATGAAGGAGTAGATATAATTAGAATGCAATATTCTTTCAAAGTGCTTGTTGCATTTGTGCTTCATCTGTATATACCTACTGTGGTTGCTAACAGGCTAAAATTGTTAATTGACTTATTGAATATATAATCAGCTGGACCATTTGTGTAATTCTTTTGAAATACAATGTAGTTTGCACAGTTACAACAAAGATCATCATGTACTAGTTTACATTGCTTCATGATCTAAAAGTAGTTGAGGCCAGGTGCAGTGGCTCATGCCTATATAATCTTAGCTCTCTGAGAGGCCAAGGCAGGAGATTGCTTGAGGCCAGGAGTTGGAGACCAGCCTGAGCAAGAATAAGACCTAGTCTCTACAAAAAATAGAAAAATTAGCTAGGTGTGGTGGTGTGTGCCTGTAGTCCAAACAACTTGGGAGTTTGAGGCAGAAGAATCACTTGAGCCCAGGAGTTTGAGCTTGCAGTGAGCTATGATGATGCTGGCCCAGGTGACAGAGCGAGACTCTGTCTCAATAAAATAAAAGTAGTTCAGAAATTAGTTTCAATAGTTTTTTTGCCTTTCTAAGTAAATAAATTGGAGCATACTTAATTTGTGGGAACATCTAGAAGCTTCTTATTGCTAATGTTAGATAGAATATTTTGTTAAACATGTTTTAAGAACAGCTTGGTATAAAGTCAACAATATAGATTGTCTATTTCAGTGCTATGCCATTGACAAAGTGTGCAGCAATATGAAATAAACATTCTCAATATTAACTACATTCATTCTGATGTATTACCTAGTGGGAATAAGAAGTAGAATTTCTTTTTAGCAAAAGAAAATAAAGGAAACAGGTTACCCCTTTAGTATGTAATGATATAACTTTTTTTAGCTATATCATAGATTTCGTTTAGATCAGAAATCATCTGTTTCTAAAGATTGTGGAATTTTTTTCTCATTATGTAAAACTCCCTTTGGTGGCTCTCCAATATTGTTCAGCATCCCCAAGTTTTTCTATTAAATGTCTGTTTTTGTTAATATTAGATAGTAGTGAGGATTTTGTTTGTTAAGAATAGAAAGAAAAGAATATAATTTCCAAGCTTCATTCACCCTAAAGGATAAGAATTTAATTAGAACTTTGGTGAGTTCTACCTGATTTAGATAAGTTAAGAATCTTGCTATTGTTTGACTTTTTTTTTTTCTTCTTTTATGCAAGAATTTCAGTTTTATCACTTAACTGGGTGCGTTTTAGTTGTTATTTATGTATGTATATGAAAAAGTAACTTTTTTAGTAACGTTTTAGTTGTTATTTATGTGTGTATATGAAAAAGTAACTTTTTTTCAAAGTATCCTTTATAAGGTTGGCCATAACTGACAAAATAACCTAAATTATACGCTAATTATCAATCTTACATATAATTTACAGTTTCAGTGAAGTTTGGAAGTTGGGCTTTATAGGTAGATGAATACTTTATAAAGTAACTTTTTATGTCTTTTAGTCCTGTCAGTCCTCCTGTTGTGGATCTCAGAACCATCATGGAAAAAGAAGAAAGTAGACAAAAATATGGAGCTACACCAAAGTCAAATTTAGGGTTGGTTAAAACAATCATAAAAAAGAAAAAATCATTTTGTGTTCTATTTCTGTCCTAAGAATTAGAAAGACCTATTGGATCTTTGCTATTATTTTTCTGCATTTGATGTTATAGTTAATTATAAGTTCTTTTCTAGTTAATTTAGCCTCCATAATATTATTTCTTAAGTATGTGCTAAAGATAGTGTTGAATTGATAGATCAGTTCTTGTGGAATACAGTATTACAGCCAAAAACTTGCCTCTGAAATGATCATTGTGGACTATTTCTAAAGAAAAATCAAAGATTTAAGACTTGTGATACAAGTTCACCTTGAAAAGTATGATATATTGGATGATTCATATAGTTATTAGTCATTGTTAGTATAAACTGATATTATCACTGTTGAAACTTGTGAGAATTTTGATCCAATACTAGTAAAATTACATCAAATAAATAGTAAACATTATTATCTGAAACCTTTGTTAAGCAAAAATTAATGCTCATTGGTTTAATTTAATTTCTAACAAAATGATTTCTCATGGAATTACACTTTCTCAGAAGAAACCAGAAAAACTAATTGGTTTAATTTCTAGCAAAATGATTTCGCATGGAGTTAAACTTTCTCAGAAGCAACGAAAAATGATTGCATTGACTACCAAAGAAAATTCAGGAATGAATAGCATGGAAACAGTTTTAACCACTCCTTCAAAAGCCCTCAAACCAGTGAATGCATGGTATGCTCCTTTTTGTTATTAAAATTAATATAGATATGTGCATTAGCTTTTAAGGTAGTTCTTGGCTTTTGAGTCCCCTTCCATGTTTCTGAAGTCTTTTCAAATATTTCATCCTCCACCCCCTTGCTTTTAAGTTAAATTAGAACTTGGGAAACAAAAGAATATTTTTTTGCTTGTTTGTTTTATTTTAATATGGGATGTTTTGACATATACATCATGGTTTTCAAATATGTAAATATTTTTCATATGTGGATATAATTTCTTCTTGGTATTCTGATTAGCTTCTCTTGCTAAGGTGATTTAAAGAAATTTTTAAAATTTTCTTATGAGAAATAAAATATGGATAAATTTGATAAAAGAAAACTAATTTCTTTATGTTACCCTAATTTCTTGGTCCTTCTGAAGTATCACAAATATCTTTACATGATTTTAATCATAGCTTGTTATTGTTAACTTGTTTAAACAGTGCTCTTTACTTAGCATTGTGTCATACAAGTTTTCTCCATTAGAATTTACCCATAGTGGCAGCATTAATAGGAATAATCTCCAAAGAGGTCAGATAACAATTTTGTGATGTGTAAAATAGGTTGTACTTCTTGCTTCCTTTTCATCCCCCTTTTTCTTTGTAATAACTTATATGATAATATCTGGAAACCAATTCTAGAGAAGTATGCGGATGCTGTGAAGTGCAAGGAAGTGATCAATAGAACCCTCTTTTTTCACAAGGATTTGGGAGGATTTTGGCATGTACCCTTGGTTTGGGGGAATCCTTTAAATATTTCTAATGCCACATTGTTCTCTTTGTAAGAGGGAGTATTTTTCTCAATTAAAATGTGAATTATTTTGAAGAAAGTGGTTAACTAGTTTTATTCTGAGTACTACTATTGGAACTAAATCAGTGTCTCTCAGGGCCACTAGTAGATCCAAAGCATGATCACTGAAAAGAAAGTAAAATAAGATGTGGGAAAACCCAAGTAAAAGTGAAAACAGGGTAAAACTTGAGAGAATGGGCTTAGCAGAATTTTTAAATTTATCAGTATTTGTTAACCACCTTCTTTATGTAAAGCACTGTGCTAGGGTTTGTTGATAAGGCAATAAACAAGACAGATCTGGCCATTGCCCCTGTAGGGTTTATGGTATAACTGTTGCAACACTGAGTTGTGCTGTCCCTAAACAAAAGTATGGAAAGACTAAGAGGGAGAAGAGTTCTTGGAATAGCTGTCAAAATACTAAATATATTGCAGTTTGGGAGAATTAACTAATAAGCATGTGAAGAAGCTTTGGGTTTAGTAATATAGTTTTAACCATGCCATCAATCAGTTTCCATATTTCAAAGCAAAAAGTAATAAATGAACAAAAGAAGTTTCACTTGTTTTCTTGGAGGCATCTTCTTTAGTGCTGTATGTTGCTCTGTGGTCTGAACTGGATCTTTTCCAGGCCTACTGAATATCTCTCATCTTGGTTCTTTCCTTGTCATCTTAGAAATTTTCTTCTCTTCCCTCCATTAGTTGATCCCCAGTTTCCTAGGTTCTGTTTCTCTATTTCTTGGTTTACTCCTTGTTTTGAGGTAGCACAACTTCAGTAGTTTTCTGATTAAAGGTACCTAGGACATATGTTTTTGGAGTTCTTATATCCATGAAATTCTCTCCTTTATTCTTGACTGATAGTTAGATTGAAACAGGATTCTAAATTGAAAATCATTTGGAGAATTTATTCCCCCACCCTCCCCTTTCTTTCGTGTTGCTTTTGGAAAATTGAATATTATTTAATTCCTGATTCTTTTTAAGTTACCTCCTGTTTCTTTCCCTCACCTTTCCCCGCCTTCCCCCCAGAAGCTTATAGGGTCTTTTCTTTATCCCTGGTGTTCTGGAATTTCACAGTAATGTATTATGAAGTAAGTCTTTTTTGATACGTTGTGCTGGGTACTTGGGCTCTTTTAATTGGGAACAGAAGAATGTCTTTAAGTTCTAGGAAAATACTATGTACTATTACTATGATACATTTTTTTCTCTTCACTGTTTTCTCTACAGTTCATATTACTCAGATATTGGTCCTCCTGGACGTCTCCAATTTTCTTACTTTTTGTCTTGTACTGTCCACATATATGTCTTCCTGTTCTACTTTCTGGAACATTTTCCCAACTTTTTTAAACTATTAAAATCTTTAATTGTCAAGAGCTTTTTCTTGTTTGTTGATGGTACCTTTTTAAATATTCTATTTAACATTCTTATATTTGAAGATCTCTGTACTCTAAACATTTTCACTCTTTAGTATATACCCAACAGAAATATATGCACTTGTATGCCAGGCAACATGTATAAGAATATTTGTATCATCATTATTTGTAATAGCCAATACAGGAAACAACCTAAGTATCAGCAGTAAATGGATAAATTACAGTTTATTTTTATGGTAGAATACTACACAGTGATTAAAAAAGAATAAATTATGACTGAATACAACAATGTGGATAAATCTCACCAATATAATATTGAACAATGGGAGCCAATCAGCAGAAAAAAATTCATACTTATAGAAAGTTAAAAATAGCTATTGACTTACATTCCTGTTTTATTCTTCTCTATATATGTTTTTTCATGTTTTACCTTATTAATTTATTGTTGGATTATTTCGTTTTTAAGTTCTAATTGGAAACTCTGTGTGCCTATGTCTACTGATAGATATGACTGTGGAATGACCTAGCTGTATCCTTTGGAGACCCTCACTCCCTATATCTGTTATCTCTGTATCTTTGCTCGTTGGTCTCCTTAGCCTGTCAGTTTCTCTGAAAAGCAGCCTTTTAATTTTTTGCTGGTGAGGTATATATATATATATATATACACACACATAGCGAGAATTACTAAAATGTGACAAAGAGACATGAAGTGAGCACTTGCTGTTGGAAAATGGTGCTAATAGATTTGCTCGATGCAGGATTGCCACAAGCCTTCAATTTGTGAAAACTTAGTGTTTGCAGAGCACAGTGAAATGATACATGACTGTATAAGGATCTTTTCATTTCTGTGAACTTCTTTTTTTGCCTATGTGTGCTGCTTTTGTTTGTACTCATTAAACAGCTTTGTAAAATATATGTGATATATATATAAATATGTCCATATGAATATACATCTATATTTAAAATAAATATATATGTAAAATATATACATGTAGTTTTTTAAGTCATAGGAATTTTATTCTAAGTTAATGGCATGGATCAGAAACATTTGTAGAATTTAAAGAGTAATTTACATAAAATAGTTAATGTTTGGTATTTAGGAACTTTGATACATGTTTAGTATAAATAACCTTGTTGAATAATTTTCTTTCTTGAATTCCTACAAGGCTACAAGATATTTATAACTGAGCTCTAGATATAATATTAATTATTGAGTGAATAAAATGTGATATATTGCTTTGTGTAATTTTAAAATTATGAGGTAACCACTTTATTTAATATATCACTTGACTTTTAATCAGATACACATGGGATATAAATATATATAATATGTGCTTGAAATAAAAATGGAATTATTTTCTTGAGAACATCCCTTATACATATTGGTTTAAAAAATTGGAATAATTTAAACTTTGCTCTGCCTTGAAAAAGTAAATTCATCTGAAATTAACATTTTAATCAGATTTACAGATTGTATTTATAGAATGTATTCATGACTGTGGTAATATATCTATAAATTTTTTTATACTTAGAGATAACATCTTTATCATCTCAAGAATCACCTAATGAGATTTTATTTCTTTAGTAGATTTTTTTACTATGTTTGTGACTATTATGGTTAATGTGCAATTCATTTGCAAGTCACAAATTAGCTCTCTAAATCTGCTTATGTTTGTGGTAGGATTTTCACTAGTCTATTCACAAAATCACTCACCTGATCTATATAGCTCACAGTATATAGTTGTACTCCTGCTGCCTGCAGTTGGGTGTGGCAATGGAAAGTATTAAAGATAACTAACTGGTTTTTCCATTAAAATAAAGTTCTAACCAGTTGAATTTTAAACTTAATGTGAAAACAGCAAGCGTATATGGGATTTGGCCACTTTTCAATATCAGATGTTTTAGTTGGAGAAATAATAGAATATTTCTTACCAGTCATCTTGAGTGGAAGAATGCACACAGTCTTTGTGGCCTGGCTTGATGTTTGAATGTAAGTTCTTCCAGATTCCATTTAGAGCTAACTTATATAAAATAATTTTAGTGTTATTTAACTTTTTAGAGCTAGAGATTTTGTTTTTTAAAGCAAAATTTTAGGGCTGCTTTAGCTGAGGAACAAAATCCTGGTTAATTTTTGTATAGATACAAAGGTCAACAAATGCTTTTCTATAAAGTTTCTGTGGCTGTTAAAATGGAAAATAGCTAAAGCCCATGAGTTAGGAAAGTAAAATTGTGGGAAATAAAACTGTTTCAAATTATGGCATAATCAGTGGAAAGAACAATAGAACTTATTTAAAGAAATCTGTTTGTCAGTCTTTCTGCCAAGATCACACTGTCTTAGTTCGTTTTGTGCGGCTATAGCAGAATACCACAGACTGGGTAATTTATAATGAACAGAAATTTATTGGCTCAGTTCTGGAGGCTGGGATGTTCATTATCACGGTGGCATCTGGCAAGGGCCTTCTCGCTGCATTGTAACGTGGTAGAAGTTCTCATGTCGCAGAAGGGCGAGAGAGAGCAAGAGGGGGAACCCCACTCCCACTGATAATGGCGTTAGTCTGTTCATAAGGAGCCCTCAGAACCTAAATACCTCTCAAAGGTCCCACCTCCCAATACCATTAACATCACAATTAAATTTCAACATGAGTTTTGGAGGGAACAGGCATTCAAACCATGGCACACTGTCTTGATTACTGTGATTTGTTTTATCTTCTTCCAACTTTGTGTTTTTTTTTTTTTTTAAAGAATGCTTTGGCTAATCTCTATGTTCTTTGTATTTCTATATAAAGTTTGTCTTTTTTTTTTTTATTGGAAATCGCCTTATCTTCAATGTTGATTTTTATAATTCAGAAAAACTGGTAAGATTAATTCAATTTTTAAAAATAGGCATAGATATATAGAGATTTTCTGTTATCTTTGATAATTTTTTTTTTTAAGTATTTGTCCATTCCATGTAAATTGTCAAATTTATTTACATATAGTTGTTTATATTTCCTTATTCGCCTTTTAATTCCTCTAGATCTTGTATTATCTATTGCTTCATAACAAATTATCCCTAAACAGCAGCTTGAAACAACCAGCATTTTTTATTTCATAATTTTGTTGGGTTGGGAATCATACCTGGGTGCCTGTGTCTCAAGATGTCCCACAATGCTGCAATCAAGGTTCAGCCAAGGCTGTAGTTATTTCGGGGCTTGACTTGGAGAGGATCCTTTTCCATGCTCTATCACATAGATACAGAATTCTGGATTGACATTTATTTCCCCCTTTCATCACATTAAAAATGTCTTTCCACTGTCTCTTGGCCTTTATTGTTTCTAGTAACAAGCTAGTTATTTTTATATTGTGTTGTATTTCTGTGGGTGCTTTCAGGATTTTCAGGATCTTTGGATTTTAGCTGTTTGTTTATGATGTGCCTAAGTATGGTTTTCTTTGTATTTATCTTCTTTGGGGTTTGCCAAAATTCTTGAATCTTTAAATTGATGTCTTCCACCAAATTTAGGGAATTTTTGGCCATTGTTTCTTTAAATATTTTTGTTTCCCATATCTCCCTCTGCTTCTGGGATGACAATTCTACATGTAATAGACCTTTTGATAATTATCATAAGTCACCATGGCTGACTTATTTTTTTTTTCAGTCAATCATTTCTTCTCCCCCATTCTTCATATTCAGAAAATGTACTGACTCTTCAGTTCATTCAATGAATTTTGATTTTTAAATATTGTGATAAAAAATTCTTGATTTCCATTTTATTCTTTTTTATAGTTTCCTTTGCTGAGCTTACCTATTCTTTAATTCATTCTGAACGTTTCTTTTATTGTTGTTATCTGAGGCATAATTTGAATAGCTGTTTTAATATCATTGCTGATTTCAACATCTAGGTTATCCTGAGTTGGTTTCCATTGATTGCTTTTTCTTATGGCATAGTTTTCATTATTTCACAATTGACAGCAAGAATCTGACATCACAGTGGAAACTAATTGTATAATATCATTGTAAAATTTTTGTTATACATTCTCAATGTTATACATTGTTAATGTATAACAATAATGTTATACATTATTGTTCCCTTATAACTTCTAGAAATGTCCTTTTGCAAAATGGATATTTTAACATGCTCTATGCTTTCTTTCTGTTGCAGGACATCTTCTCTACATTCAGTATCATCCAAGTCATTCCGTGATTTTTTAGTAGAAGAAAAAAAGTCTATGACTGGTCATAGTTCAGGAGATCATGTCAAAAAAGTTTGTTTTAAAGGAATTGAAAGTTCTCAGACTCCAAAAGTTGTAAGGTAATAAACTAAACTTAAAACTAATATATTTTGTACCTTAAAATTGTCTATGGTAGTTTTATGTCTGAAATAATCTTTAAAAATTTGAATCAGGGCCGGGTGTGATGGCTCACGCCTATAATCCTAGCACTCTGGGAGGCCGAGGCGGGAAGATTGCTCAAGGTCAGGAGTTCGAAACCAGCCTGAGCAAGAGTGAGACCCCGTCTCTACTATAAATAGAAAGAAAGAAATTAATTGGCCAACAAAAGATATATATAGAAAAAATTAGCTGGGCATGGTGGCCCGTGCCTGTAGTCCCAGCTACTCGGGAGGCTGAGGCAGAAGGATTGCTTGAGCCCTGGAGTTTAAGGTTGCTGTGAGCTAAGCTGACGCCACGGCACTCAGTCTAGCCCGGGCAACAGAGTGCGACCTGT
>CAUYRT010064740.1:0-10754 GCA_963574885.1 Lepilemur ruficaudatus
ATATTGTCCCGAGGCCGGGCGCGGTGGCTCATGCCTGTAATGCTAGCACTCTGGGAGGCCGAGGCGGGAGGATCGCTCAAGGTCAGGAGTTTGAAACCAGCCTGAGCAAGAGCGAGACCCCGTCTCTACTAAAAATAGAAAGAAATTAAATAATTAATTGGCCAACTAAAAATGTACAGAAAAAATTAGCCGGGCATGGTGGCGCATGCCTGTAGTCCCAGCTACTCAGGAGGCTGAGGCAGGAGAATCGCTTGAGCCCAGGAGTTTGACGTTGCTGTGAGCTAGGCTGATGCCACGGCACTCTAGCCCCGCCAACAGAGTGAGACTTTGTCTCAAAAAAAAAAAAAAAAAATTGTCCCAGACACTTCTATATATCCACCCACTTAGCTTTTAAGAAGCACTGCGGATTGTTCATAAAAGGACTGTCTCACCACTTAGTCCCCCTCCCCACCGATGGGCACTTTTCATCAGTACAGAGATGAGCCTTGTTCGTGCTGAAACGCCTCCCTGGGTGCACAGGGCAGGGCTTCTCTAGGGCAGGGGAAGACACCCCATCTGCATATGACAGATGTGGGAATGGAGACCTGAGAGGCCACAGGCTTCTCTGAGGTCACACCAGGAGCCTCATGTCCCTGTACCTTCCTCTGCACTAGGAGTCTTCACCCTGAAAGAGGAGAGACGGGTGGAGACCTGCTGGGAGGAGCAGGGAAGGGGTGAGTTGGTGACAGTGACTCTTCTCCCTGCAATGCTGGCCGCCTGGGGAGACCACTCAGGAGGCAGCTTGGAGGCCCCTGAGGAGCCACCACATGGGCGCTGGAGGGGAAAGATGGGCCACAAAGTGCCACTGGGCCCCAGCTTTCCTAAGACCCCTTGCCTGGGTTCCCTGCTTTGGAAGGAAGCTCTGTCAAGAGTGACACTGGACTCAGAAGCTATGGCATCCTCCTGGGGGCCCAGCCCCTTTGAGCTCAGCCTAGAATCCTTCATCCACCGGCCCCAGGACCTCTTAGGTTGCCGATACCTGTCACATATTCCTGGGGCCCAGGTATTGCAGACCAAATCAGTCAGGTCAGCCAGCGGGTAGGGCTTGAGGGAAAGGCCAGCCAAGCCCAGGCAGGCCCATCCCTTCTCACATCAGACCAGGTGACAGAAATGCCAGCACGTGTGTCCCTAAGAGCCCCTTCCACACGCTGCGCTGGGCCTGTTTCGGACATCCATGGAAGACAGAGGTTACAGAAACTTCTAAGTACATCAAACATAACAAGCAGAACAGATTTAACCAATGGTTCATTAACCACTTACTGGGCGCTTTAAATGTGCCAGGCACCATGCCAGGCACTTTACCTCCGTCTCTCCTCCTAACTTCCCACTTTACAGATGAGGAAACAGGCTCAGAAAGGCAAGGAAACTGGATGCAGGTCCCACAGGTGGGAATTAACGCGCCTGGACTCAAACCCAGGCCCCTCTGACTCCCGTCTGCTACCAAAGGTTTCTTAACTCCTTTGAGAATCAGGGACCCCACTGAGACTCTAACAAAAGCCGGGAGCCCTCTAACCAGAAGACTGGCTGGGTGTAAACACACAACACTTGTGCGCAGTCTGCTTCCTGGGCATGTGGCCGGTACAGTTGCTCGGGGCCCCCAGTTCACAAGGGCTCCGTGCTTGGTTTAATGTTCTACTGCTGCCATCATGAAATTCTTCACACTTTTGGAGCAAAGGGTGCTACATTTTCATTTTGCACTGGGCCCTGCAACTTATGTCGCAGGTTCTGCACTTGCCTACACATGACACAAATGTGTGTCCCTGTACACAATTTTGCAAATGACTTTAGGTGTGCAGGAATCTTACAAGGCCATTCATAGACTCAGGAAATATCCTTTTGCTTTTCTCTGCTTCCTGGAAAGTTGTGCTGATGTGCACCTGTGTGTGTGTGTGTGTGTGTATGTCTGTGTAGCAAGTTGTCAGGTGGAACCATGTGCTGGGCAGGGAGCTGGGCCAGCAAGCAAGCGAAGGGGTGGTGAGGATGGCATCGACCTCCACACAGCTTTAATAATAAAACAGCCCTGGTGCTAAACTTGTGTCCTTAGAAACCTGCCCCCTCCCTGGACCGGACAAGGAGCCTTTGTCCAGCGTGGCAGCCTCAGAGTAAACACAGGAAGGCGACCAGCGGTGAGTGCTCAGGCTCACTGTCTGGGGCAGGGTTTTCTAAGTCAGGGTTGGCATTTCGGTCAGAAAGCTGCCGCCTGTGGCCAGCTGGAGGGCTCGCTGTGCCCACCCCTGAGAGCGGAAACATCCAGGCAGGCAACGGGCACAGAGATGTTACGCCAGTTCCTGAGGACGGAGAGGGCTCAGTGAGCCTGGAGTCAGGAAGGGGCAGCTGGGGGGGACTTTGTACAATCCTTAGGCAAGTGGATTAACTGCTCTGTGACTCAGTTTTCCCATCTGTAAAATGGGAATGATAACAATACCCACCCCTGGGGTTGTCGTGGGGCTGTTATGAGCATTGAACTATAGTCTAATGTTGGCCGGGCATGGTGGCTCATACCTGTAATCCTAGCACTCTGGGAGGGAGGAGGATCACTTGAGGTTAGGAGTTTGAGACCAGCCTGAGCAAGAGTGAGACCCCATCTCTACCAAAAACAGAAAAAAGTAGCCGATATAGTCTAATGTCCTTCCAACAAAGCACTACGAATGATAGCTGTTATTTAACACTCGATCAGAGGACTGCGCTTCAACGTAACAGCTGTGCTTTTAGTTTTGGGGTTTATTGATTCTTTTTTTAAATCTATTAAAGCCCCACATGAGATATCATTTGAGGGGTTTGGGGGAGGGTTCTGTTGGAGAATTAGTGCTGGGATGGAAGGTGCCTTGGGGGGAGATGCAGGGCTGTGGGGGAGGGTCACCTCCTGGGACAGGGGTCCAGAGCACCCAGCAGGGGACTGGGGTTGGGCCCAGCAACTGTGACCAGGGCTCTCTGCATCCAAGGGGCTGTTTCTGTGTCTTCCTGGGTGACAGACTCCTGGGACCCTGGCCTGGCCCCCAGCCTCGCCTCTTGGCCAAGTCACACATAGAAGGCCCTCCAGGGTGTGTATGAGCAGGACAGGGTGTCCAGGGGCCCAGAGGAGGCTGGTAGTGGGGGCCTGGATGGCAGGTCCATGCTGGGGTCCCCAGGGGCTCAGTGACTCCTCCCACCCTGGAGTCTCGGTCTGGGGCTCTATAGGACCTGGGGGGGGGTGTCATTTAGTCATTACTGTCCACCCTCCCCCAGTCTCCCAGAGGAGATGTGACTATCTCTGTGGACAAGGCAGCTTGTTGTCTGTGACTTTGACTTTGTGATGTTGAAATCCATCCCTGCCATAATTATAAGCTGACATTTTTGAGGGCTTTGCACATGCCAACCTCTCTTCTAAGCACTTTGCCTGCATTATCTCATTTAAATTCCACGACATTCACAATCACCCCAAGAGTCATTATGGATGAGGAAACTGAGGCTGACAAAGGGGCAATAGCAAGGCCCAGGCTGCCCAGCCAGCGAATGCAGAGCTGGGACTGGGATTCAGCTCAGGCGGACCTCAAAACTATGTTCTTACCCCGAATCGCCCAGACATCGGGGCCCTAAGCCCATGGCTTCATGACGACCTCTTTTCATGGGACAGAGGCTGGAGGGTGCTGGCAGGGTCCAGGGGCTGAGAGGAGCCCTCCTGTCTGTCCATGTTTCTCTCCACCTGTCCCTCCACCCTCTGGCCAAGACAGCTGACCCCTTCCAGGTGCCCACATGCCTTGGTGGCAGAGGGACCTCTCAGCATGTTTACTGGCCTTTCAGGTAAAAAAAAAAAAAAAAGAAAGAAAGAAAAAAAATCAGGTTAGGTGAAGTGCCTGGTGCACCACAAGTATTCAGTAAATGTCACCTCTTACCGTGTTAGCTTCTGCGTGGGGCCGCTGGTCTTCCATCCCCCATGAAAGAGGTGCTATAGTCCCCCACGGATGAGGGAGCTGGAGCTCAGAGAGGTTGAATAACTTGCTCAAAGCCACCAGCCTTGTTCCTGACAGCCTCATCCCCTTGCAGATGCCATCATCTCCCTGCCTAGAGGAGAGCCCTGAGCTTGGAGTGGGGTGAGGTGGTAGGGTGCCAGGGTGCATGCCCAGGACAGCCCTGACTCCCCTTAAAGTGCCTGTCTGAGAAAGGTCAAGGCTGCTGAAAGAATTTACTGTTTGTTCCAGCCAAGCCCTGAAGATAGAGCCCCTGCCTCTCAGTCTCAGTAGGCGGTAGGAGCCTGACTTTCTTAGAGCCAGCTAGCAATCCCAGAGGGCTTCCACGTGGCCAAGCCCCTCTTCCCACCTTTGGTAATTTTTCACTTCCCTGACCACGGAGTCTCCACTCACCCCCTCCCTATTCCCTCATTCTCTCTTTAAAACATCCAGTAAGGCCGGGCATGGTGACTCACGCCTGTAACCCTAGCACTCTGGTAGGCCGAGGCGGAAGGATTGCTCAAGGTCAGGAGTTCAAAACCAGCCTGACCAAGAGCGAGAGCCTGTCTCTACTAAAAAAAATAGAAAGAAATTAATTGGTCAACTAAAAATATATAGAAAAAATTGGCTGGGCATAGTGGCACATGCCTGTAGTCCCAGCTACTTGGGAGGCTGAGGCAAAAGGATTGCTTAAGCCCAGGAGTTTGAGGTTGCTGTGAGCTAGGCTGACGCCACGGCACTCTAGCCCGGGCAACAGAGCGAGACTCTGTCTCAAAAAAATAAATAAATAAAAAATAAACACATCCAGGCATCTCTGTACAAATTGAAGTTGAGTTCGGTTCACCCTGGACTCTTCCCTATTGCAATAGAACATTACCGATTAAAATCTGTTTTAGCACTTTCACTAGCGTCCGGTTTTGTTTATCTTTGGCAGAAGCTGATGTGAGTTTGGCTGAGACGCTTGGCCCATTGCTGGGCACATTCTTGCTCACTGGACATGTCAACCAGGTGTGCTATGCTGTCTCAGGTGGCAAGGTATTAGGGCACTTTGGTCACCTGAGCATCCTGCCTCTCCCTGGACCAGCCACATCCTCCCCAGATGCTCAGGACCCCAGAGATCCTGGGGCTGACACCCAGGGCCTGCCAAGGAATGTAGCAGTATCACCAGGGCTTCCGGTCCTCTGAGCTTGCTTGCTACCTTTATCGAGTCCCCGTCTTTCCGTTCAGGCCCCCAGGGCGTGGCCTTAGGGCTCTTCTGGCTGAGGCAGAGGACCAGTGGGTGTTCAGGACATTGAATTACAAATGGCTTTTGGCTGGGGTTAGAGGGCAAGGCTGACACTTATTATGCAAGTCAACCCCTGGGGACGGGGATGGGGGATGCTCGCGCATGCGCATGTGTGCCTCCCTGCACGCAGGCCCGAGTATTGACGGTTAGGTGAGAGACAAAGAGAAACAGGGCTGGCCAGGGTTCTCCACACATGGGCGTCACGTTTTGTAGGGGAAACTGGGGTTCATGTCTGGCCATCGGCTCCTCCCTCCCTCCTAAGGCGCAGCGCCACCTTCCTCGTGCTCTGCTGCCTCGGAGGCGATGGCGCACAGGCTCGCTTCAAACCGTGGCGTTTCAACTTAGCAGCTTCAAGATCTTGAGCAAGTGACTTAACATCTCCCAACTCTGGTTTGCTCATCTGCACAATGGGGAAAGCAAATGGTCTACTTTGCAGAGTTGATGAGAGACTGTTTTATGTGAGGGCCTGAGTATCACCTGGTACACAGTAGGCGTTAAATGGTGGCCATCGTTATTATTTGGTTCTCGTCCCTGTCCTCAAAAATATCTTCTGTTGGCTCAGTTATTCCTCTTTGTCAAATTGTTACCAAAACCAACATGTATCAACATATTGCTCTGTATCCCATAAATATGTACAATTATTACGTGTCAACTAAAAATAAAAGGAAAAGAACCAACACAAACAAACAATAATAATAAAACCACCCAGGTATGCTTCTGCATTGGCCGTCTCCCTGGGGCACTAACTCCCTGCCACACTTCACCTGCATGAGGTCTGAGTGAGCTCCTGGGGCTCCCGAGAAAGTCCAGGGGCAGGAAAGTGGGAGTCGCCACACCTGAGAAGGAAGGCTGTGAGCATGCACAGGAGGGTCCATGCCAGCTACATCTCAGGTCCTGAGTGCACCAAGGGGTGTGGCACAGGGTGGGGGTGGACAGAAGGCATCCTCTGCTCCCAGCATTAGTGCAGGACCATGAAATGAGCATTCAAACACAAGACTGGAAGGAATTGAATTTGCAAAGCTGTTTCAGAAAGTTATCTGGCAGCATGTATGGAGAGATATTAAAATGTAGATATTCTTTGACACTAAAATTCCATGATCAGAAATCTATCCCTGGAAAACAATAGAATACATGAGGGAAAACAGAAGAGATGCAGATTGAGTTTTGCATAAAGAAATTTATTTATTTATTTATTTTTTTGAGACAGAGTCTCACTCTGCTGCCCAGGCTAGAGTGCCGTGGCGTCGGCTAGCTCACAGCAACCTCAAACTCCCAGGCTCAAATGATCCTTCTGCCTCAGCCTCCCGAGTAGCTGGGACTACAGGCATGCGCCACCATGCCTGGCTAATTTTTTCTCTATATATTGTTAGTTGGCCAATTAATTTCTTTCTATTTATAGTAGAGACGGGGTCTCACCTTGCTCAGGCTGGTTTTGAACTCCTGACCTTGAGCGATCCGCCCGCCTCAGCCTCCCAGAGTGCTAGGATTACAGTCGTGAGCCACCGCGCCCGGCCAAGAAATTTATTTTATGCTACTTAGAGTAACAAAAATTTGAAAGTAAACCTAATGCCCCACATTAATGAGTAGTTAAGTAAATGTGATACCTCTGATTTAGCGGTAACAGATTCAGTCTTGACTAATAGAACACCCAAAATTACAACAACATGATAGAAATTTATGAAACATAAACTTCACATAAATAAAGTCCAGCAATAAGCTGTCTAAGGCTAGTGTGACACCTCTGTCATCATCAGGGACTCGGGCTACTTCTGTGCATGTCTGCTATCCATAGTGAGTAGCTTTTACTTCATGTTCCAATGTGGCTGCTTGAGTCTAACCATCGTGTCTGCATTCTAGCTATCATGAAGGTGGCAGAAACAAAGAAGAGTGCACATTCTTCTTTTGTGAAATCACACCTGACATTTCCATTTACTTTTCATTGGTGGAACCTTAGCCACATAGCTGCGCCTAGCTGTAAGAGATGCCGAGAAAGACAAGACAAACCTTTACTTCTGGCAGCCATTTGACCCTCAAAAAAAGTAGGCATTGCAAAGAAAGCAGAGGAAAAGTGGTATTGCTATAGCATCCATCTGATGGAATTTTTCTAATTTCATTTTAACTTTTTGTTATGGAAAATTATTAATGTATATAGAAGGAGAGTGAATAATTTAAAGAACTGCTTCTACGCATTACCCAGATTCAAAAATTATCAACTCACAAATGGTCAAGAAACATATGAAAAAATGCTCAACATCACTAATCATCAAAGAAATGCAAATTAAAACCACAATGAGATATCACCTTACTGTAGTCAGAATGGTCATTATTAAAAACTCAAAAAGCAATAGATGTTGGCAAGGATGCACAGAAAAGGGAATGCTTATACACTGTTGATGGGAATCTAAATTAGTCCAACCTCTATGGATAACATTATGAGAGTTCTCAAAGAACTAAAAATAGGTCTACTATTCAATCCAGCCATTCCACTACTGGGTATCTACCCAAAGGGAGAGAAATCATTATATGAAAATGATACCTGCACTTGTATGTTTATTGCAGCACTATTCACAATACCAAAGATATGGAATAAACCTCGCTGTCCATCAGCCGATGATTAGACAAAGAAAATGTGTTACATATACACCATTGAATACTACTCAGCCATAGAAAGAATGAAATCGTGTCTTTTGCGGCAACATGGATGGAGCTGGAAGCCTTTATCTTAAGCGAAATAACTCAGAAAACAGAACATCGAATACTGCATGTTCTCACTGCTAAGTGGGAGCTAAATAATGAGTCCACATGGACACAGAGAGTGGAATCACAGACCCTGGAGATTCAGAAGGGCAGGAGGGGGAGGGGAGACATTACCTAAGGGGCACTACATACACTGATCAGGTGATGGTTACACAAAAAGCCCAGACCTCACCACTATACAATATATGCATGGAACAAATCTGCACAGGAATCTATTTAATAAAAACTGACACCATATCCCACCTGAAAATTTAACTATAATTTGTTAATATCGTCAAATATCAAATCAATGTTCAAATTTCTCCATTGTCTCATAATTATGTTTATCATTTGTTCAATCAAGATCCAAACAAGGTCCATACAGTTAATTTCAATTAGGTTCAATTTATTCAATTTTTCCTTTTATGGCTCGTGCTTTTGGTGTTAATTTTAGGAACCCTTTGACTACCCCTAGATTCTAAAGGTTTTCTCCTATATTTTTTTCTAAAAGTTTTAGAGTTTTATGTTTTACATGGAAGCCTGTGATCCATTTTGAGTTAATTTTTGTATAGGGTGTAAGGTGCAGGTTGAAGTTCATATTTTTGCCTATAGATGTTCAATTGCCCCGGCGCCATGTGTTGAAAAGGCTATCTTCCCTCCATGGAACTGCTTTTGTGCTTTTGTGAAAAACCAGTCGGGCATATTTGTATGGGTCTATTTTTGAGTCCTCTATTTTATTCCACTGATCTCTCTGTCTCTGTCCCTTCACCAATACCACACTATAGCTATACAGGAAGATCTAATATTGGGTAGAGTAATTCTTCCCACTTTATCCTTCTTAGGCAAGGTTGTTTTAGCTAGTCTAGGGCCTATGTCTTCACATATAAATTTTAGAATAAGTTTGTCTGTGATTTAAAAAACCATGCTGGGATTTTGATAGAAATTGCATTAAACTTATAGATCAATTTGGGGAGAATTGACATTTTTATTATGTCGAGTGTTCCATTTATTTATGTCTTCTTTGATCTCTTTTGGTAGGACTTTGAAATTTTCAACATTAAGATCTTACACGTTTTGTTAAGTGTACATCAAAGTATTTGCTTTTTCTGATGCTGTTGTAAATTGTACTGTGTTTTTAATTCAGGTTTCTGCATGTTTGTTTTGAATACAGAGAAGTTTAATTTATTTTTGTGGGTTGATCTTGCATTCTGCAAACTTACAGAGCTCACATATAATGGAATATTATGCAACCATTAAAATGGTGTTTATATTACGTATCTCTTTGTCTTATTCAGGAAGAATTCCTTAGAGCTAAACAGCTGTGTTCCATAAATCCGATTTTATTAAGTTCAATGATATATTTTTGACTTCAAAGATATAACTTTTTTTATATTCACTGTTCTTATTTCATTTCTTTCTACTTAGGCTTCATAATTGTTTCTTCTTTTAAAATTGATTCCTCCATTGGTCTCTAGAGAGCATACACATACTTCTCTTAAAGAATTTTTTTTCAGACTCATCTGCAGTGAATTCATCTCTTATTGTTGAGTTTGTTAGTTTTTTCAGCATTACGCTTCCGCATTTGATTTGCAATGTTAGTTTCTAAGCCACGTGTGAGTGGGAGGTGGTTTGTGTTTAGCGTTCTTTCTCTCTCCCTCCTGCTCATCATAGTTGTTCCCAGAATTTGCCCTCTGAGAAGCTCATGATCTGGGTTTTCTGTGGATGTCTTAAGGCTCCTGCTCTGTGCTCAGAAAGGGGAACTCAGACACAGGTTCCTGAGCAGAGAGGGGCCCAGCTGTGGTTCCAGTGGAGAACTTAACACCCACATCCTGCTGCGCCCTGATTCTTCCAAGCTTTGCCGGTGCTGTGGTCTGAATGTTTGAGTCCCCTCAAAATTCCTATGTTGAAACCGAATGCCCAATGTGGTAGTATTAAGAAGGGGGCTTTGGGGAGATGATTAGGTCATGAGGGCAGAGCCCTTGTGAATGTGATTAGTGCCCTTATGAAAGAGGCCTCAGAGAGCCAGCCAACCCTTTCCAGTGGTGAGGACACAGCTAGCCCTCATCAGACACCAAATCTACCAACACCTTGATCTTGGAGTTTTCAGCCCCCGAGAACTGTGAGAAACAAATGTTTGTTGTTTATAAGCCACCACGCCTGGCTAATTTTTCTATTTTTAGTAGAGACAGGGCCTCACTCTTGCTCAGGCTGGTCTCGAACTCCTGAGCTCAAGTGATCCTCCCATCTCAGCATCCCAGAGTGCTAGGATCACAGGCGTGAGCCACCGCTCCGGCCCAGTTGTTTTAATATCGCTTATCTCAAGGCCGGTGCTTGTTTCTCTACTAGAGAAAAAGAAAAATCTGTGGCAGTTAGGACATAGTTTATTCTTTAAGTGTCGGGTGTATGACTTAACCCTCCCCTAGGGCAGGGCCTCAGGTCTTGTTTATAATTCGGTATCTTATTGCCACAAAGAGTCCATTCCATCAGTCTTTCCATCTCTATTTTAACATCAATGCTGGTCAGCTGTTGTGTCTGAATCACAAAATGAAGAGGGTAGAAGAGGCAACTCTGACCTCCCATCCTGTCATGGCTGGGAACTCAGTTTTTAAGGTGTCTCTGGGGTCCCCGTGGCCAAGTCGGTTGGTGGCGGTGGAGGGCTTAGGATTTTATTTTTAGTTTACAGCCTGCATTTTACATATGGTGAAACTGAGGCTGAGAGAGGTGAAGGGCTTGCCTGGGGGGCTGTAAGAGCCCACTCGTAAAGTGAC
>CAUYRT010064743.1:0-10373 GCA_963574885.1 Lepilemur ruficaudatus
AACATCTGCTTGGTGGAGTAGTCAGAACACACACAATATTTATTGATTAAATTTGCTGTCTTATATAGGCAAAGTTCATGGCACCCCAAAATTATAATAGTAACATCAAAGATCACTGATCACAGATGACCACAACATGTATAATGATGAAGCAGTTTGAAATATTGTGAGAATTATCAAAATATGACAGATACATGAAGAGAGCACGTGCTGTTGGAAAAATATTGCTGACAGACTTGCTTGATGTAGGGTTGTAAAAATTTTCAATTTGTAAAAAATGCAATATCTATAAAGTGCAATAAATCAAAGCACAATAAAACAAGGTATGCCAATGTATATCAAATTTGATATACCCATTCTTCCACCTATGAACATTTACGTTTTCCCCAGCTTTTAGCTAATGTGAATAATGCTGCTACATACATTGGAGTACAAATATCTATTTAAATCCTTGATTTCAGTTCTTTTGGGCATATACCTAGAAGTGGAATTGCTGGATCATATGCTGTATTTGATTGATTTTTATGTGTTGAACCATCCTTGTATTCCAAGAATAAATCACACTTGATCATGGTGCGTAATCCTTCCAATATGCTGATGAATGCAGTTGCTAACATTTTGCTGAAGAGTTTTGATTTTTACATCAATCTGCATAAAGAATATTGACCTGTATTTTTCTTTTCTGTAGCGTGTTTGTCTGACTTCTACATCAGGGTAATCCTGGCCTCATAGGATGAGCTAGAAAGTTATTTCCTCCTGGTCAAATATGTGGAAGAGCTTGAGAAAGATTGGCTTACTGTTACTGTCTAGCACCCCTCCATTTAAATTGGAAAGACTCCCTTTATCTTTTCTCATAAAGCATATCTTGTGGTAATGAACGCCTCAGGTTTTGTTCATCTGGAAAAGTCTTACTTTTTCCCTTATTTTGGTGGCTAGTTTTGCTGCATGTAGAATTCTCAGGTGACAGTTTGTTTTACTTTTAGAACTTTAATTATATCATCCCATTAGCTCTGTATTCCTAGTTTCTGTGTGAGAAATTGGTTGACAATCTTACGGATGATGACTTGTACATGAGTGGCTTTCTGATGCTGCTTTCAAGATACTCTCTTTGTTTTTGTCTTTTAATAGTTTGATGATGTGTTTCAGTGTAGGTGTCTTTGGGTTTATCTTAGAGTTCATTGAGCTTCTTGGACTTATAGATTCATATCTTTCATCAAATTTGGGAAATTTTTATGCATTATTTCTTCAAATAATCCCTTTGCCCTTTTTTTTTCTCTTTTTACCTCCTGAACTTCAAAATGCATATACTGGTCTTCTTAATTATATTCCACAGGTGCCTTAAGCTCTATTTACTTTCTGTATTCTTTTCAGGAATGGTTATTATCAATTTATGTTTTTCTTTTGAATAGTTCATGTTTTCTTGTTTTTTTTTTTCTTTATGCCTTGTGATTTGTTGTTGTTGTCATTGAAAATTGGGCATTTGAAAAACTTGTCATAACTCTCAGTTTTTACAGACTAACTGTGTATAGAACAGTCTGTCACTGATTATCCAGATCTTCTCTGAGCCTAGAAATCAGACATATGTTAAAATTTAAGTTCTTCTCTGGTCTTTTGTAAGAATGTATCTTGCATGGCTCTGAAAGTGGCCTTCTCAATTCTCTCATACACACATCTTCTGTTGAAGATTTTAGTTTCCTGAACAGTCTCCCCTCCAGCTTCACCTCAGGGCTAGAAGGTCTATTGTATGTTTCCAACTGTAATTTCTTATTGTAGGCATCGTCAGGTCCATAGTCTCCCACAGTTTTCATTAGCAGCACCTGACACTTTTTCTCCCTGAGATCTGAGTTAGGAGAAACAGAAACCAGTCCTTCAAGCATTCTCCATACAGGTTATATTGCAAATAAGATCTTCTCTTTTCTTTCCAGATTGAGGGCAGAAAATGAGAACTGAGATGCCATCTCTTCCAGGCCAAGACCATGATGTACCAGGAAGGACAGAGGTTATATACAAAGGCAGGTGAAAACACCATCAAATTTCCTACCACTTGAAGGTAGCTTTTTCCTGATTGAGCCTATATTCATTTGCTATAAACTTTTGCCTATTTTCAAGAGCTTCTATAAGATGTTATTTTAGCCAGTTTCTGTTCCTTTGTTTGGTGCTTTTATTGTTTCCAGAGCTTGGAGCTTCCTAGTCTGCCATTTTGCTGATGTCACTCTTCCTAATTAGTTTTTTCATTGAGATGTTGATGGGTTCTTCTCACTCCTTAATAAGAGGAGAAAGTCTGTTCATTTTAAAGTGATAACTAGATACATTTAACAAGCCTTCAATGCCATTAATTTCCACTAACTTATAGAGCCAGTTTCTACCAGTCTGCCAAAAAGTTACTGCCAAAGGCAACAGGGTGACTGAGAAAAAGCTTGGGGTTTTGTGGTCATTAGGACTTAGTTGAACTTCTGGTCCATAATGTTTTTAGATCCAATGTTTTTGGAACTTGGGCAATCATCACAAGGTCTTCAAGTCTCAGTATAGTGAATTTACATCATTACCTTCACCTGTAATATAACCACATTGCAACCTTGATTTAAACTCAAGCTTAGGTCAAAAGCTAGTTTTGCTGATTAACTCAAAACCCATCTCATCTTTCTTTCAATGGCTTCTCTTAAGGAAATCCCCTAAGAAGTTTTATGCTTCCTTTGAATTGCTATAGCACTTATCTTCTCTATCATGTACATGTCAGTTGCCACTTTGTGAATGGAAATGAAATTTTTCTATTTGCTCATGTCTTGGCTCAAGAATGTGTCTATCTGGAAGGAAAGTCATGTCTCCATGTTAACCCATCTATTACATATTTATTGATTATGTCCTAGACATTGTGTTAAGTGCTGGTTATAGATGCCAGTGAAATATACTTCCTACTCAGCAGGTCACAGCCTTTGTCTTAAAATTGAAAAAAAACCACAGCCTCTATCTCAAATAGCTTTGCATTTTCCAAAGATAACACAATTAGTAGGTACAATAAGTTCATGCATTATATGTAAATATATAAATATTTATTTTGTATTAAAATCCTAAGTTAACAACTGTTTTGTTTGTCCCATAATGATTATATTTCATCGAGAACTCAATACCACTCTGAGGATGAAGGCTTAACCCAAACTCCAACCCACTCAGTCTATTTCTTGTGTGAGAATATTAAAGCCTAAATGTCCTCTTTGGAAAATGGCTTATCTGGTACAAATTTAGATAGCAAAGAACAAACCTCAAGAGGTTCAGAATTTTAGTTTAGAGAACCAACCAGAAGTTCAGATAATTATGTGGCACTTATACCACCTACTTTACATGAAACTAGAGCTATAAATCTCACATGATTAGGGAATATTTTAAGAATTTCAGTACTTCTTGCTATCAGTTTGAAGTCCTATAAGAATAGCCTGCTTTGAAATATTTATATGATGATTCACAGCTTAATAATATTCAACAGCCTATGTGTTGGCTAATTACACTCAAGAAGTGAAGGAAACTTGTGTTTTAGTTTCATCTATTTTACAGTTCCCATCCACTTCTGCTGTGTCTCTGTCATCTTAGCATCTATGAAACAGAAAACACTCTAATCCAGTTACAGAAATGGTGCACAGCTTCACGTGCAATTGTTTTCATTTGTTTTAGAAACCAATGACATTTAAACTATCGCAGCCATGAAGAAGGATGACCTAATGCCTTTTGCAACAATTTGGATGGAACTGGAGACTATTATCCTAAGTGGAAAATCTAACGAATTAAAAAAGAAACACCGCATGTACTCACTATTAAATTGGAACTAAGTGATGAGCACACATGTGCATAGAGGGAAGTAAAACTCAATGTAAATCAAACAGGGAGGAGGTAGAGGAGAAGATAGGTGATAACCTACTTAATGGGTGCAATGACCACTATCTGGGTGACAGGCACACAGATAGACATGACTCAAGCATCAGAAGAGTGATCCATGTAACCAAAAATACTTGTACCCCTGTAATGCTTTGAAATTAAAACAATAAACCATCACTATTATTTGGGTCATCTGATATGACTCTGTCAAAATAAAGAAAGGAATGGGCCCCCAAATAACTATGGCTTTCACAAAGGGGCACAATTATTTTATGGTAGGTGGGGGACAAGAACCTAGGTCTCCTCAATCCCACTCTATTCTTTTTCATGGTATTCTGAACACAGAGAAACAAAAGAAAATAAAACTACTCTGTGCTTCATAAATTGGTTCAGGGCTGGGCAAGAGTCAGATTGGAGCTCTTAGTGTTTAGAGTTATCTGGGAAATTCTGAAAACTAAGTAAGATACCTATAGGTACATATAAATGAATAGTACCTGAAGATGATTGTGTAGATGAGCATAACTTGTCATTGAATGTGTGTGTGGAATACAGTTCCCAACAGGATGGTTAAATTCTTGTTTTTTGGTACCTTAAATGTTCCACTCCAAAATACAACACTAAAATAAAATAAAAATTTAGATTAGGTCACATAATACCGTGTGTTCATGTAAGTCAATAAAATATCCCATTCATCATATGTTGTCATTTACCTTGATTTTTAATTTCTACTTGATTCTTTCCAAACACAAAACATAGATTGGGTAGAGGGATAGGGGAAGCTACAAAGATAAAATAAGCTCATTTCTTTCACCATTAAAATTAAGATCTAAACAACCTCTTTATAGCTGAAAGTGTCCATACCAACTGTCTTCATTTCATAGGCAAGACTTCTGGCAAAATTTAGCTGAAGGACTGTTAATTACCCAATGTCCCTTATCTGTTTCAATAAATATAATTATATATTATGGGAATTCTTCTGGGTGACAGAGAAGGGCAGCCTAGCTGAACAGCCCCATGGCCATAAGGCAAATATGATGGCCTCAAGCCATCTTAACGGGGTTGCAGCCTACTTTTCCCACTACTAATAATGTGACAAAACAGCATTTGCTATTTCTATTGTTTTGTGCTGTATAAATCTTTTCTTCCTTTCATTAAAATAGATGATACATAATCGAGTCTGTAGTGTATGCATTATTGGAAGTTGAACAACTCTTTGTGGGTTATCAGGATGTTATTAATAAGTCATGGGTTTCTAGGGATTATCTACTCAAAAACTCTCTGTCTAGTTGTACATTTGTAACTAAATTATAATGTAACTGTGAGCAAATAAGCTCATCTGTAAAAGGATACTGATACTTGCTATCCCTACTTCAAGGGGCTCTTACAAAGTTGTAAAGCATTAAATAAATTAACGGAGGTATGTATGCACACATATATTTTCAATGTTTATACATGCATAAAGAGAACTCTAAAGAATGCATTGTAAAAATTTTGGTGATATATCTTCCTAAACTAGTTCTCAACTCTTCCATTAAAACTATTTAAATTAACAAAAACCTGTATATTAGGATACACATGATAAAATTCCAAATACTGCTTCTTGCAGTGCCATGTCCCAACCATGGTACCTTACTCTTTTCACTAGTCCTCATTCAAAAATCCTGGAAGTTCATTGATTAGTTTATGCACACATTTATTCATTCAAGAACATTGATTTCTCTGTTAACAAATGCCAGGTACTATTCTTCTTATAAGTATGTTCAAGAAATATAGCTCTGAACAATAAATAAACAAATAAATATCCCCACCCTCAAGTTGGGGGAGACAAAAATAATAAAAACACGAATAAACAAATATGTAAACATAAGTATCAACATATAAATAAAAATTAAATAAGTGGGTAAAATTGTGCATTGGGTAACTGCTGGGGAGAAATAGAAAGCAAGGAAGAGAGATGGAGAGTGTTAGTTGCTGAGGGGAAGTTGCAATTTCAAATTATGAGGAAGATGAAATTTAAGAAGGAACATATGGGGTTACAGGAGAGAACAATGTGCATATTTGAGGGATGAGTTTATAGGCAGAAGGAACAGCCAGATGGGAAGGCTATGAGATAAGAGTGTCCCTAGAGTATTTAGGGAACAGAAAGAACATGAGTGTGTGGAGAGAGAGGAATCACAGTAGAGGGAGAAGGAATTGAAGTTGGAGATGAAATGGGGGGCCCAGATAGCTGGGGCTTTTGGAGGCATTTTGAGGACTGGGGTTTTTGCATTGAGTAAGCCATTGAAGAGATTTGAGTGACATGATCTGACTTTTGTTGATCTCTCTGGATCCCATGTTGATTAGAGACTGTAGGAGAGCAAGGACAAGATTGGGGAAAACAATAATTGATCCAAAGAAGTGATTTACTCAAAGATGTACCTTCTACTCAGTAAAGACATAGAACAGAGACTGACAAAAAAGGTTCACAAATCATTTTGTATGACCTGTGAGCTAAGAATGGCTAAGGATCATTGAAGAAGAAGAAAAGCAAGGAGGAAAAGGAGGAGGAGGAGCTACAGAAACTACACATGGCCCACAAAATCCAAAATGTTAATATTTAAAATCTGGAAAATGTTTGCCAAAACCTGAAGTAAAGCACGTGGCTCAAGGTAGGTTTTCAACAAAATTGGAAGGACAAAGACATGAATACTTGAATTTCTAAAAATACTGTGTAGTGACAGGTATTGAGAAACTACTATGGCTTCATTTCCAACCTTCACAAACAATGCCATTCATTTCCATTGAGCTATTGAAAATACTGTCTGGGTTTCAAAACAGTAAAGCAAATGGCACTTTCCCACATAAACAGTCTCCTAAATAAAAATGATATAGCAGCAAAGAAACAACTAACACAAAGCATTTTTATAGAGCTTGAAACTTTATAAAGCATTTTCATGTTAACTACCTAATTTAATCTTCAAATCAACTCCATGGGATAGGTATTATTTCCCCATTAGAAGTTATGACATACTAACTCCTTAGAGATTGATCAAGAAAAGTTGGAGTCTTCAATGTTGTATCTATTAATACTGAGGTTGATGTTGTCCTCTGGGAAGGCCGGATACAAGAATCAACAGGGACTTTCAGTTCAAGATAAGAGACCAGGAACACATATTTACTTTGTGTTCCTCTTGAAATCACATTTAAATAAAAGTGTAGAAATACCAAAATTTGTAGCCCAATAAAAGCCATAATGTTATGGAAGTCATCAACCACGGGAAGGTTTTTATACATTTCTGGAAAACAAAAAGCGGACAGGAGGGGTAATAGATGAAACAATCAAGAAGAGATTACCTTAAGAAGGAGCTGCACAAAGCCAGTCTGTTTGTTGCTGAGCCCTGGTTACAGTAAAGGGCAGAAGACAGAAGAAGGACTGAAAATAAGGAGACAAAGTTACTATAGGGAAAATAGTTGATTTCATGAGCTCCATGGATCGGTAAAGTCTAGCAGGCTCAGTATGTCCCTACATTAACTCTGTAAGACTGACAATGGATTGTTGGTGATGAAGACAAGACAACAGGAGTGAGTGTTCAACCACAGGTTTCCGGCTATGACTTATCATCACGACCACAAGTCCCTCCAGTGCTGGCCACCCCCAGCTTCATCTACTGTGACTAAAGATTAGTGCTTTAAATTTGTCATATTAAATATTATCTCACCTGGCAATTATAAATTGCTGTTATTATTAACATATTTTTTGTTAATTTCCTGTTTTGGAAAACCTTAAACCTTGACAGATTGGTTCTGCCAAGCCAAATGATCTCAGAATAACCATTTGCCATATAGTGTTATTTTTCCTTACAAGGACAAGTAAAAGAATATTCTATATCTCAAAGAAGCATCTTTTCCATCTATTCCCATGTGACAAGATAAATCAAGAGGTAAACTTCTCTGGAATGCCCTTGTCCAAATTTCCTTTTATTGTCCTAAATCCCAACTATTCATTATATGCTTAAATGAGTTTTTACTCTTTGGGGATAAAAACTGGAAATAACATGACTGTACTTTATTGTTTTCAAATAAGTCTGAGATGTGATCATCTTTTTTCAGAAGGAAATCTGTGGTCAAAATTTGTACCTGGTTGGTATTTTTGTTTACACCAACAATCAAAATTAAGGAATTGTTCCATATTAAACTCTACTCAAATGATATCAAAGAATTATGGTTAAATGCCATACTATGAATCATTTCTTCCCATGGAAGGGTTAGAATGGACTTATACTATTTTTCCTCTTTTCAAACAGAATGTGGCTGTGAGAAAAACTTTTTGTGCCCTAACAATCCCAACCTTGCTGGGTATGGAAATCCAAATTTGCTCTGACACACTATAAAAGGCATCTTATGAGCTGAGGGCTAAAACCAATTTTGTAATATATTAATTATGCCCAATATTATTTTTAAAAGATCATTTTACAAGTCTCCATTAGAAAAGAAATGTGGGATAATGCTACACTGACAATTGGTGGAGCTGCTCTGCATCTTCTGAGGAGACTGGAGCCCAGAGTGGGCCATGGTCAACTTAAGTGAAGTTGAAGTAAAGACCTCCTCCTAGGTGTGCATGTGCTTAGTATATATATGCCGTGGTGCTAAGTACCCTAAAAACGACAGGAAAAAAATGATGATACATTGATGATACATGATGTACCCATGACTAGGAGGCAGGAGCTCTGGAATCACACAGCCTGGGTTCAAAGCATGGTTGGCCCACTCCCACCTGTGTGACTTGAGGAACCATATCTAAGGCTTAACTGCAGTTTTACCAAATTTGTGAAAAGAAGTAAAGAGAACCTATCTGCCAAGAAGGGATGTCATAGGGCAGTAGTCCCCCAAACTTTTTGGCACCAGGGACTGGCTTCATGGAAATTTTTTTCCATGGACTAGGGGTAGGGAGGATGGTTTCGGGATGATTCAAGTGCATTACATTTACTAAGCAGTCAACCCTCTCTGCTAATGATAATCTGTATTTGCAGCCTCTCTCCAGTGCTAACATCATCGCCTCAGCTCCACCTCAGGTCATCAGCCATTAGATTCTCATAAGGAGCCACAACCTAGATCCCTCCCATGCGCAGTTTACAGTAGGGTTTGTGCTCCTATGAGAATCTAATGCAACCGCTGATCTGACAGGAGGCGGAGCTTATGCAGCCACGCAAGCAATGGGGAGTGGCTGTAAATAGAGGTGAAGCTTTGCTGTGACCCCAGTTCTAACAGGCCACAGACCAGTACAGGTCCACAAGCTGGGGTTGGGGGCCACAGTCATAGGGTGCAGCATCTGGTCTGGTCAGGGCCCGGAGTTCCTTCCGCAGAAACTCTCCCAGCTGGGGCTGGTGACTCTTGCGGCCCTGGTGGGGCAGAGGCAGTGGAGAGGTCCCTGGAGAAGACTGGCAGGATCGGAGTGGCTTCCACGAGCCTGGAGCAGGCTCTGTCTGCTGACCCAGGGGGAGCCGAGGCCGACACAGCCACTGGGCCCCACGCCGGGCCCAGGACCAGGCGCCCTGGAGCCTGTAGAGCCGCGCCCAGGCGGAAAGGGCTCTGGCCAGTCAGGCTCCACAGTCCCCAGCAGTCCCCACACAGTGGCCCGTCTCGTGCCAAACGCCTGCCACTAGCAGCAGGAAGTTGCCCTTTGCCCTGTGGCGCCTTTTCCCAGCGCCCTAAGCTGGGCTCCCGCGCCCACCCCGGCGCGCCGTGTCTCTGTCACGCGAACAACGGACACAGTGCGTGCTCCGGCTCCGGTGGAGGTGGTCACCACGGAGAGGGCTTTCCATTCACTCGCCTCTTGTTGGCATCTAAGGCGCACAACTGGCCTAATGAGCAATCTTCTTGGCAAGCCCGGTCTCCCGGCCGTCGCAGACCCCTGTTGGGCCGTCACCCTCCCTTCCTTTCTGCCTGCGAAGCTGCCTCAGCGGGCTGACTCCCTGCAGCTCCCGCCCCTACCTCCTGCCCTGTCCCAGGCTGTCCAACCCCAATCGGGATCGCCTGCCTTGAGCAGGGGGATTTTTACCTCACCCGCGAGAGGCAGGATCCCATCCCCAGCAGGCTATGAACTCTCCTCGGGGGATCCTTCCCACCGTATCCTGGGGCAGGGCCCCAAACAAGCCTGTGCCGCCTGCTGGCGACTCCAGGATGCTGGACAGTCCAGGTCCTTCAACGTCCGTCCTGTCCAATGCAAGGTCACTCTCCTGAGTTCACCATCCAAGCAAACAGGGCTACCAAGATGACACCACCCAATCACCTCCTCCTTCCTTGCCAGGAGGGGAATGAGGTGAGAGCCCAGGAAGAACCTAGGAAGGTGATGGAGGAGGAGGACTATTGGAGACCCAAGGGCAGGAAGACAGGAGAAGGGGCCTCCTAGCCATGGGGAAGTACCAATCACCATGGAGGCCTGTGGAGACCCAGGGAGACCTCAATTCCTAGGAGTGCAGTCCTAGGCCTTCCCTGGAGGGACATTTCCACCCCCACCACTTTGAAAA
>CAUYRT010064744.1:0-41501 GCA_963574885.1 Lepilemur ruficaudatus
CAATACCAATTTGATGGCGAATACAAGTACATGCTTGAAGTGTATTTGGGGATGGGTATTAGGGGTCTCAATGGGGGGGTGGGAAATCCTCTAAAACTGATTTATGTGAATAGCTGTACAACTTGGTAAATTTACTAATAACCATTTAATTGTACACTTAAAATGGAGTGAAGACATGAAATGTAAATTACACTTCAATAAAGACAAAGAAAAAAAAAACAATAGATGTTGGATGTAGAGAGAAAGGAAGGTCTATACACTGTTGGTGGGACCACAAATTAGTATAACCCCTGTGGAAAACAGTATGTATATTTCTCAGAAAACTGAAAGTAGACCTACCATTTAATCTAGCAATCCCACTACTGGGTATCTACCTACAGGAAAAAAAAAGTCATTGTATCAGAAAGACACTTGCAATCAACGTTTATTGCAGCACAATTCACAATCACAAAAATGTGGAATCAACTCAAGTGTCCATCAATTCATGAGTGGATGTGGTATTTGCATATCTTGGAGTACTATCCAGCCATTAAAAATGATGAATTAATACCTTTTACAGTAACTTGAAAGGAAGTGGAGTTCATTATCCTACATGAAGTACCGCAAGAATGAAAAAACAAACACCACATGTACTCTCTAATAATTTGGAACTAACTGATGGGCACACAAGTGCACAGAAGCAAGTAAAATCATTGGAAATCAAGTGGGGGCGGGAAGGGAAGGAGAGGTAGGGCAAACACCCATTTAACAGGTACAATGAACACTATTTGGGTGATGGCACACTTATAATCCTGACTCAATCCATATATCAAATACATCTGTACCCCTTTAATATTTTGAAAGAAAAAAAAAAACAAAGAAATAAGAAAAACACACAGACCCCGAAGAAAACAGCAGCAAGAGGATAGAGAATGAGAAGAAGGCAGAATTTTGGGTAGTGCAGTCAGAGTAATCTTTTTTAAGAAGCTTCTATTTGAATAAAAGCTTGATGAATAAAACAAGTCTGAACAATAGGGTGATATGTTAGAAGAACATTTCTGGCAAAGGACACAGCATGTGCAAAGGGTCTGGGCTAGGAGCTAGTTTGGGTTTCTCTAAGATTTGTAAAAAAAGAAGAAGAAATTAGTTGAAGGTGGTAGGAGATGAAGCTGGACAAGTGTCTAGGTGCCAGATTGTGGAGAGGCCTTGCAGGTCATGGTAAGAAGTGAATGTAACCTTCTAGGAGCACTGAGGAGCAATGGGGGAGCATCTGAGCCACTACCTGGAACTGATTTTCTGGCTGATGGACACACTGCTGGGGATAATGGTGGGAACAGAGACACACAGATTTTAGAAAGATGATCATGGTTTTATACAAAGAGTCTTGGAAGTAGTGAGAATTGATCAGATTTGGAAAATACTTTGAAACTATTAGCTGACAGAATTCGATGACGGAAAGGAAGAGAGTGTAAGGGTTATTTAAGTTTTATTTATTTATTTATTTATTTTTGAGACAGAGTCTCACTCTGGTGCCTGGGCTAGAGTGCCATGGTGTCAGCCTAGCTCACAGCAACCTCAAATTCCTGGGTTCAGGTGATCCTTCTGCCTCAGCCTCCCGAGTAGCTGGGACTACAGGCATGCGCCACCATGCCAAGCTAATTTTTTCTATCTGTACTTTTAGTTGGCCAATTAATTTCTTTCTATTTATAGTAGAGACGGGGTCTCACTCTTGTTCAGGCTGGTTTCGAACTCCTGACCTTGAGCAATCCACCCGCCTTGGCCTCCCAAAGAGCTAGGATTACAGGCGTGAGCCACCGCGCCTGGCCGGGTTATTTAAGGTTTAAATGAAAAGAGATAGACATTTAAAAATCTGTTCTAATAATAGCCAACATTTACTGAGCACTTCATGTCAGGCCCTGTGCTAAATACTTTATACTCATCATGTCATTTAATACCTATCTCTCTCTGACACATTATGTTTCAATATTGTTTGTTTGTTTGTTTGTTTGTTTTTAACTCTGACTGTTTATATAAACTGTGATGCTGTTGGCTTTGTCCCCCATTTCCAGTTCAGAAAACCAAAATTTTATAAACTTAAAGCCCCTGAGTTTCCCAGGAGAGGGCTTCCTTACACTCACTCACCCACAGGTTCTTTGCTCTTGCGTCCTTTAGATAATCACTCTGCCCTTCCAGACTTTAGCCTGCCTGACTGTGCCAGCCTAGACCTGTGGGACAGATCAACACCTTTATTCCCGGCATTCCTGTTTTTCAGCACTGTGTATTTAATTATTTTCTGTACGTTTGTTATGCATGAAGGAACAGGCAAAATGATTTACACTGTCCAGAAAAACTTAAAGACAAAAGTTCTTTAATTATGTCTCAAGTGGATGCTATGAAAATAATAGAAGCTTCATTAAATCCAGCTCTTAGAGAAAGAGTCAGATGAACCCACTGAATGGTTTTCTATACCTGGGTGTTCATACAATTAAGCACCTTCTTTGTCATGTTTGTTGATGCAGGCAAGGGTAAGTATCAGAATCCACATTTGCTTTGGCCATGAAATGATGTTATGGTTAGTCTTCAGGATGGCAGGCACTGAATACCCAGTAACAAAACAGCTATCTTCAAAATCAACGAGATCAATCTTTGCCTAGGCACTTTGCAGCTCTCACTCCTGAAAGTCAAAGCTTTCCTGTTTGATGTTTTGGAAATTTTCATATGAATAATAAAATCAATAAGTAACACTGTCAACTGGATTTTAGGCAATACTTCATAATGAATAAGAACAGATATAAACTGAAGAAAGAATTAAGGGTCATTGATAATGCATGGGACTAACTCCTGTCTTTCCTTCTACAGCCTACCCACTATATTGATTGGATGACATATCCCTCGAGACTAGAGCTGAAAGTCTGGCAGCCACATCCATGAGGCTACTGAACACCATCATATGCTGTGTATCAACCCACATGTGGGACATAATACTTGGGAGTCAAGAGTAGACAAAGTTCTGAGGTCAAGGAAGAGAAATACGTATATGATATTTCATAGCTTTGCTTATTTTAAAATAGCACTCCATTGTTGAAGCTGAGCTTAGTTTTGTTCCTAACACTGTAACTGTGTAAATTATTTTACCAGTTGAGACCTCAGTTTCACCGTTTCCAAAATCAGTACACTAGACCAGATGATCTCTCATGTTCTTTCAAGCTGTGATTTCCTGGGAATCTAGTTGTTCTTAAAAACATTGTTTCAAAGACAGCATGGGAAAAGATAAATAGATGAACATTTCAGCCCAAATCAAATCTTCTATAACGAAGTCCCAAGTTTCAGAAAAAAAAAAAAATAAAGGCAATTAAAAGAGCAAATAAAAGCCCTCATAAATTCAGTGATGCAAAGACATATGCATTCACAGCCGGGAAGGGTAAAAACACCTCCTACTTTAACTTCTGATCTTCCTAATCTAATAAAAGATAATCAAGTTTTGAAAGTTATAGAAGAAATAAAAAATCAGAACAGACCAATCACTGAGCAAGAATCATAGAAAGCTCTCAAAGAACTATCTGCCCAAAAGACATTAGATCCTGAGAGATTTAACAGTTATTTGATTCATGCATTCAAGAAATACATAAATATATTCATTATAATATGTTCTGGAGAGAAGAGGATGAGAAAATTATCCAATTTGTTCCACAAGGAAGATTTGATCCAGATCCCCAAAGGTGATAAAACATTATGCAAGAAGAAAGAAAACAAACAATCTAAACTATGAATATATATTCAAAACCTTAAATTAACTACTTCAAAATAGAGCTTAACAATCTAATATTACTGATTCAATAATCCAATGGGAATATGCCCAATTTCAATATAAGGAAATTGAATAATGCAATATAAGTTTATCAGTAGGCTAGTAATAAAAAAGCAGATGATTATTTCAATACTCCCTAAATGTATCTGATAAAATTTAATAATATTTTCATTTTTCAAGTTGGAATAAAATAATTCTTCCTTAATATGATGAATATTCCTATTTTAAACTCCCAAGCAAATGATTTTTTATTAGGGGGCACCAGATGCAAACCTGCAAATTAGGGATAAAAACCTCTCTGCCCACTAGTGTTTAATGTTATTTAAGTAGGTCTACCTGGTGTAATAAGGCATATGAAGAAATAAAATTAATATATATTAAAAATAGATTGTAAGATATTATTATCATAAGCCCATAAGATGTCTGCAATTCTGAAATCCAAAAGAGTCTGAAAGCTGAATGTTTTACCTCACTCATTTAATGATAAATTTGATCTGAACTGATGTAAAGCAACTGAGTGTGAATGTTTATATTGCTGCAAAGATTTTAATATGCTTGATTATGAGCTTTTCCCCAGACCCCGCAGAGGTTGTTATGTAATATGTGGAATATGTGCCATATTACCATTCAAACTCTGAATTACAAGAAATATCTAGCCCCAAGGACTTTAGATAAATTGCTGTGAATCTCTATTATGTGCAGATGGCATGATTATTCACCAAGGGCATTTTATAAGTCAGATAATATTTGTTAGAATTAATAAAAATGTTTAACATAACTGGCTGTGGCCAGCAAAGCAAATGTTAATGTTATCTGTTTATATATCTGTCTCCCCCCTACATTGGTAAGGTGCTTAAGAACATGGGTTACATTTTGCTTATTTCTCTCTCATTTGTACCTGGCATATTGCGTGGCATAGAAAAAGTACTGTCTGCTCAAAGCACATGAGAGCCTGAGAGATCCTACAATAACAGAAACATTACTTTAAAAAATAAGAGATGAATGTACAAATGAGAAAAAACATTAAATTTTCCAGTGCTTTTATTTTAATGTATACATTTTACCATTCAAATCAACATTCTAATAGGAATTAAAGTTTTTTTTTTCTTTTTCTTTTTCTTTTTTTGGCTTTGTGTTAGTTTCAGAACTCAAGAAGAGGTTGATAAAAATGTATCCGGAAAAACAAAACAAGTAGAAATAACAAAGACTGTTCTTTAAAAGGCAAGCAACTTTATAAAAGAGAAACCAGGTTCATGCTGTGTTCTTCCACCTACTCTCACAGTGATTTTTGGCAAGTAACTTAACTCCTCTAAGTACCAACTTCCTCGTGTATAAAATGATAATATTATAGTTAGTGAGGCTGAAAAGCTTTCGATATCCTTAGTGGCCACATTTTCCCTCCTGTGAGTTGCTTGTTTAATATCACCTTTGGGTCGCTTTCTTCATCAAGGTGTTGATTTCTCCTTTGTAAATTGATTGGTTTATTTTAAATGCCACACATGTCATACGTGCTGAGTCACTGGTCTTTAGATCTTGTTGCAAATTTTAGGTCTGTTTTGGGTTGCTCCGTTCCATTGCATTGATATTTACAGCATTTTCTTCTCCCAGTACAAGACATTTTTATACGGTAACTTTATAATATATTTCAATGTAGGGCAAACGTTTAACATAGTATTATTGACATGAGCGTAGTTAAAAGAAAAAGAAGCAAGAGAATCAAACATTACTTTGATCCTTACAGTAACCCCCAGAAGTAGACATCGTTATTTCCATTTTATACATAAGAAATCTGAGGGCACAGAGAGGCTAAGTACCCAGAGTCTTACGGTTCATAAAGGGCAAGGTCAGGATTCATGTACAGAGTCCATTTCCTTGCCAGGTCAGTATAAAAGTGTTTTCCATCAGTTATTAACCTGAATTGCTTTGACAAAATAGTGCTAGCAAAACACTATGTGTAGGGGGGCCTTACGTATAGGGAGCAGTTGATACTTTTTCAACTATGAACTCAGGAACAGAGGGACTGAGCTTGCAAATTTGGAAAAGCAGCCATGGGAATGACCCCAAAGGAAGCAGGGACTGAGGATGCCAGCCCTGGGCTCAGAGGTGGAACTCATGCAGGGGAAGAGGTAACATCGCTCCCCCTTTCCTTCTCTGAACGCAAGTTCAACTTAACTGGGTAGCACTCAAGTTAAATTTTTCCTGCCCTAAACATCAAACAGGATCTCAAGAATTTGATATCGGCCTTACCTATTCAAGATGTTTCTCTATAGGGGAGTAGGGCCTGGAGGAGAGACGGAGCCTGTTTCTGTGAAGAATCTGAAGGGTTAAAGAGGGCTCAGCAGTGATACCTACGACAAGCACTTCAGAAAATCAGAAAGCATCATTCCTCTTTACAGTGATAGGTTAATCCACAAGACTGGGATCTCTTCTCACCCAGGACGCCCGCAATCCACATTGTACAGTCTGCATGCAAATTTACTCTAGTTAGCACACAGTCCCTCTGTTCAGAAGAAGGCCCTCCCTGGTCTACTCCACAGACTTTTTGGTTAAAGCCACTTATGTTCACAGGTCCTTTTCAGAGCAGGCTCTAATCGTCCCCATCCTGTTTCCTCCAACCTAACTTCAGTTCCATTCAACTACGATTTACCGAGTGACTGCTGTGCACTGTGCTAAGTCCCAGGAAGACACAGACAATGAAACAAAGACCTGGCTCTCAAAGGCCTCACAGGTTACAGGGAGAATGACACATAGCACTGGATCATTTCAATCCTCAGAGACATGGCCAGTGACTTAAATATATATAACCTATGAATGTAAAAGTTTCACAACAAAGCTAATTTTAAAAAGGAATTTGAAGGGTGAATAGGAGTTTGTTAGGCAGTCAAGGCAGTAGAGAGCAAAAAGCATCCCAGGCACAAGAACCAGCATATGCAAAAACGTGGCATATGCAGAAAAATAAATGTGATGTACAAGGAGAGAATGTGAGGAGAAGCTAGAGGCAGGATCACAGCGAACATGGTAGTCATACTGAGGAATCTGGACTTTTGTGCAATGACAATTGGGAGCCATTGAGGTTTTGCACATGGGGATGTTTTCCCAGGTCCTCCTGTTCCAAGATCATCTCAAGACTGGTGGTCACCCACCATCACATCCCACAAATAGGATGGAATTTCCTTTGCCACAGGAATTTGTCCACCCTTTGCCCAGATAGTCTGGAAATGCCCAGTACCTTGGGCACTGTTCCTTTAACTTTCCAGCTTCCCTTGCAAGGCCAGTTCTTCCTGCCTGCTGCATAGTATCACGCATCCCTGGCAGGGTCTTACAACTAAAGTTTGGTCCATGGGTCAGCAAAACACCCACACTGCCTTAGAACAAGTTAAAAATGAAGAATCTCAGGCCTTGTTCAAAGCCTGCTAAAGAAGAATGTAAATTTTAACAAGATCCGCAGGGATTTGTGTACACACCAGAGTGTACTTTCATGCACTGTGGTAGGTTTCACTACAGGCCTGTTTGCACTGTGACAGAACTTCCGTCTGTTATGCACCTGGCTTTTACAGAGGAGAGGGCAGGGTATAGAAGGAAACTAATACCCTGTAGAGTCATGCCTTCAGTTAACACCTGAAGCTGCTTCATTTCCTCTTATAAAAATCTTGCAAAATGAGTAGTAATATGCATATCTCATAAAGAAACAAATTCAGAGAGTCTAGAGTCACCTAACCAGGAATATTTAACCTCAGTATGTTCCCTGTTCTCCCGAGTTCCTCAGGAACCCCAAGAAGAATGAACCCACCATCTCTACCTACCTAAGAAACAAAGCTCCAACTCAGAAGGAAAAGAGACTCGCCAATCCTTCAATAACGGACTCTCCACTCCTACCAGCCTTGAATGGCCACCTCTCCATCTCGGCCAGCTCCATGTCCAGCTCAAATGCAAATGCCGTCTTACAGAATTAGAATTCCGCCCCCCCAATCCTCCCTCACCTCCCAGCTAGCCTTTTCCTCCTTACACACATACTGCAGGTAGACTTAATATACCAGGCCTCACACCCGAGTTCCAGATTCTCCGTCAGAGCTGTCCTATCTCAGAGAGAGAAATCAAACAGCTGAAAGGCAGCCTGCTCTCAGGGAGGGAAGGGAAAGCAGGTCGATTCGACATAACTGCCTCCCAAAGTGTATTTATGAACATCATTGGAACAAATGTCTCCTGTAACTGCAGCCATCACCTCCTAATGTCACATCACGGAGACACTGGAAAACAAATAGGGCTTATAAGCTGATTTCCTATCAGCTGGTAATGGCACCACCACCTCCAGCCTCCACAGCAAGGCAGCATATGACTCACACCTTCTTTCTATAATAACTTCTAAGGCACTTTGGGACAAAAAAGGAAAGAAAAGAAATACAACAATATTAAAAAATATCAATTCCATCCGTGGCTTGTTTCTTAATGCAGCAGGCAACTGATCACCACAGATGGCCTGAGAGGTGCGGAAATGAAATACCAGCTACTCAAACTCCTTTGAAATCGGTCTGGCAGGGGGAGAAATGCAGCCATTTTGATTTGGAAGATTAAGCTATTCTTTACTTAGAGCCTTGATTTTCTGTGTTTCTTGGCTATCCCCTTCCCTCCACTTTCCCTGTGCTCCCAAGTCAGATGTTTTCTTTCTGTGTCTCTTTCTCTCCGTTTTGGCCACCATTGCTCATGCCCAGCACCCTCCCCCCTCCTCCTCTCATTGGGAATGTTGCGGAAGATTCCTGCTGGTCTTCCTGACTCCAAGCTCTTTCTCGCCAACCTGCCCTCTGCTCTGGATTATTCTTGTGCGCATCTGCTTTCTCATCCAGACCGTGAGCTCTTTGGAATCAGGGACTGCTCTGTCTCTTTTACTGTTCTGCCTCCAGAAGCCAGCATAGTACACAGCACAGTGCTATGGAATAAAATGAAGACTCCTGAAATCAGGAAAGCCTGGAATATTTAGATGGAGGACCAGACACAGGAAAACGAAATACCTCGTAGCATGCACTTGTTGCAACAAAGTAAAACAAACAGACAAGTTGAAAGTTTCTCCTGGGCAAGACACCGTAAATGGAACTCAATTGTTCAACCCTCTTATTTTAAACTCGAGATGTGTAAAATGTCATTGGCATTCTCTTTATCGGGTGTACCATTTTTATTGATCTATTTTATCGAAAATGAGAATGCATTTAAAGTGTTTCTGAGGGTCATTGCAACCTCAGTCCTCTAAGCACTGTTTTTTATTATACTGACTTAAGATCTTTAACCTTCTTCAAACAAGAAGACAAGAATGGCCACAGGTATTTCTTGGAACCTAACCCTACAGTTGGGAACAGGCTGCTGCCTTTACACCTATTTTGATCAACAAATATGCCCCGAAGTGTTTCAAATGCTGTGCTGGTCCCTGGCTGGAGGCAAGCTAGACTGCATCCCTGCTACGCCCTGTCAAGCTGCATCTATCAAATTAGGTTAGGAGTTAAGATGTTACACAATGTGACCAATGGGATCAGAAGCAATAACACGACCTGTCAGCCGGTGCTTTCCTGACAATTCTGGGGTAAAGAGATTGCCTGCTAGGGGGATAGGGAGAGGGCACAGCTGGTGTGGAAGAGTGGGGGAAAGGGCTATTTAATTCCTATTTAGAAAAGTGGTGCTTGGTGGGGAGAAAGTGGTAAACTGGTTTTATTTCTCTAGTCTTAGAGTTTTGCTTGCAAGTTGCAATACCAAAAGCCTTTTCCTATAGGGCAAGAGTTGAAAAACATTGCATGCAGCCTTTCAGGAGCTTGATAGTCTCTTGGGAGCAGGGCCAGAGAGAAAGGTCTGTGAGGCCTCCTGTTTCATCAGGGCGAGGGAGAGTCACCTCAGCCAACCCTGTGCACAGACAAGGCCAGGAAATGAACTGGAAGTTAAGTTCAAATCCCAGCTCTACAGCTTTCTAGTTGTAAAAGCTTAAGAATGTTACTTGAACTTTCTCACCTGCATGAAGGAGATGATATTAGTACCAAACCTATGTATGTATGTATGTATGTATGTATGTATGTATGTATGTATGTATCTATCTATCTATCTATCTATCTATCTATCTATCTATCTATCTATCAGACTGTGGCTCTATTACCCAGGCTGGAATGCTGTGGCCCAATCACAGCTCATTGTAACCTTGAATTCCTGAGCTTAAGTGCTCCTCCTGCCTCAGCCTCCTGAGTAGCTGGGACTACAGGTGCCATGTACTATGCCAAGCTTATTTTTTTGTATTTTTAGTAGAGACAGGGTCTCACTCTTGCTCAGGCTAGAATGCAGTGGCCTCATCATAGCTCACTGCAACCTCAACCTCCAGGACTCAATTGATCCTCCTGCCTCAGCCTCCTGAGTAGCTGGGACTACAGGCACACACTACTATGCTTAGCTAAATTTTTTTATTTTTTGTAGAGACCAGTCCTCCCTATGTTACTCAGTCTGGTCACAAACTCCTAGCCTCAAGCAATCCCCCTGCCTCGAGCTACCAAAGTACTAGGATTACAGGCATGAGCCACCATATCCAGCCGCAGTACCATTTAAATGAGTTAATATGTGTAAACATTGAATAGTGCCTGGCATATGTTAAGTGTTCCATAAATTTTAGACATTTTATTGGCTCTGCCTCATCTTTCCAGTAAGAAAGCTTATCTTTCTTACTGGAGTTTATATCTGGCATGTAAGTTGTTTGACACTAGGGTAACTCTCAAGGACTTTGGCTTAGAGCTCCATAGTTTGGCTACCCAGGTAAAATTTCTCTCTCTTTAGCCAGTCTCTGAAAATCTGATTTACAGCTTTGCCTTCTAGGCCAACTGGATCCCTGAACTCAGACATGGATCTCACCCTCCCAATCCCTATGGTGGCAAACTCTGATCCAAGTCCTTTAATTTGGAGGCTTCTCAACATGATTCACATCTTGGTTCTTTCCTATCATGAACTAGCTCTTCTGATTCAAAAGATTACCTCTAAGGCTCTTGTCCTCACCTCATTCCTAAAGCACACACTAAGGTGCTCAATAAATGTCTCTGAGCAACTTATTGGTTCCTTTTTTAGACCTAGCCAACTGGTCATAAAGCATTTTTGACCTCTTAGATTTGTCAGAGTGGTATCAGTTCATCCATTTGCCCTCTTGCTGAGGAAAGTTTCCCCAGGAGGGAGAACAGCTCCCTGGGCCAGCAGAAGAATTCATCAAACTTACATTGACTTGAGTTTACCATCACCAAGGGTTGTCTATACATTATCACATTGCAAGCCTCATCTCTGCCTGGTAGACTTGGGCAATATACCTTCTCACATGTGAGAACCCTTAATGCAGTGCTGTAGAAAGAGCTTCTGGGAAATACAATCAACAATAACAAATATTATATCCACATGTTGGAATCATGTATGGAAACTATGACCCTGAACAGTGGTTCTGCACATCAGCCAGGTGGCGGAACACCTGGAAGTCACAGAACACCATGATTGTTGGAACACCATGATCGTTCACAGTCTCACTAAAAAAGATATAGTTAATACCAATATCTGAACTAGGTATGATTTTTATTAACAGAAAATATGACTAGGTTGCTGTGTATAAATTTAACAGGAAACCAGAGCAAAATATTCAAATGAATAATAAAAAAATACATCATGACCTAAGCATGGTTGGCTGTTTCTGAGTCTTTCCATTAACATCCTTTGCTACTTTTTCATTAACTGGGTCACTGGCAGGTACATATGGAAGGCCAAATAACAGCAAGTCCCAAAGGCTCAAGAAAAAACTGGGGGAAGAAATTTGTAAAATGAGAAAATATTGTCATTAACTTATTTTATTCTGTCAAAGTACTGACATTATTTGATTCTTACAGAGGAATGTCTCAGAAAAAGCGGAGAAATGGCAGTACTTGCTGCCTCAGATTAAGAAAGTGCTGCCTTTGATTAAGAAGAAAACTAATCCACTCACACCAAAGAGACTGGTGCATTTAATGCCCGTCACCGCTACCAACTTTGACGAAGCTACTGTCAGAGATGTGTGGCGGGTGCCACTTTCTGATCGACGGGGTTTTGCTCAAGACAGCAGACAAAAGAGCGATAATAATTCCTCAGTTATTGCTCTTCCCTTCCCACTTTTTCCATCCATATGTTTCTGCAAACCATAACACTTGAGCATAGAAAAAGACTAAGAAATTTAAATGATTATATGTATTTACCTTAATTAGACACGCCCATCAATGTCCAAGAAGAACAATGTCACTCAAGCTGTCTCCTGAGCAGCAATACTGTTCATTCTGAAAATGAGAAAACACAGAGAGACAAATGAGCTCCACAGTCACCTGCTTTTAAATCTGATGATTCATAAAAGGGAAGAAGTGGATGGGAAAATGAATGACGGCTCTTCCCAACAGTTTGCCTAAAAACCAAGAAAACCAGTAATGGCCAGTTTTCTCTGATCTTTTTTTCTAAATATTTCTGGAAACGTAGGCTGCTTCTTTTAGAACTAGATTTGCTATCTGATGTATTCTTACTTAGCAGGGACTATGTCATGGAAGAGAGAGGAAAGAGACTTTTGTGTCAGATATGCCTTGGCCGAACGATTTCATTGCTCAGAGTTTCATTTTCTCCATCTGTGAAATGGGGGAAATAATACCACCCCACGGGCCTGTGACAAGGACTGAGCAGGAGAAGCTCGCCCTGCATGCAACAGGCGCTGCATGCACATTTGTGTTGGTTTCTATCACAGACTCCGCACCCCTGGCCCTTTGCTTCTCTCATAGTTACTTCCAACACTTTATCACAGCATGAGCCCCATGGAGTTTAGCTGAGAAAACATAAAATATCTGAATGACTTAAAAAAAATTACTTTAGAAGCAGAAAGAAAGAGAGATGATAGTCAACTTTCCATTTGATAAGAACAGCTAACTGCACTGGATATTGCCTATGCACTAGGCCCACGTTCTAATAATTTCCTAAGTACTAATAATTCTACACCAACATTTAGCCCTCACAACCACCATGTAGAGAAGGTGACATGAGGAAATTGAGGCATGGAGATTGCAAGCCCCTGGGTGGGGGAGCTGGGATTTGAGACAACACAGCCTCCCTTCTGTCCTGCTGCCCCTACATCCGTCATCCTGCTGGCTTCACTGTGCTCTATGCCAAGGACCATCACACGCTCCAAGTGATACCACACACTCCATTCGATTTTTCTGTTCCCCTTTCTCCCCTCCATCCTTCCTTTCCCTTCCCTCCTTTTTCTCCAACCCTTATTTTTAATTTGAACTTATTGTTTTCCTTATTTTGTTCTTCAGTGTTCTTTGTTTGTTTTGACAGTGTAGGACAGAATACAGGTCACTATAGGATAGCTGGGTTCTCTTCCTGGGCTCAGTCTCTTTCTAGCTGTGTCATTTCAGATGAATCACTTAATCTCTCTGAATCTGGGGGTTTTTCTATGTAAAATGAATGTATTACATAGGATGATACCGAAAGGCCCTGTCCAGTTTATTGGTCCTATGACTGGCTGCTTTGGAAGCAGTTTTAGCTCACGTCAGTGTCGAGATCTTCACAGATACGTGACAATTGTGGACTCTGATGGCAATTTTGCTTGCTTTAGCTCAGGCCAAATGTCACATTTCTGTGAAAAGATATTTATATTTACATACATTTATTAAAGAGCTTATAAATGAAGAAACTGAAGTTCAAAGACGTTGGATAATTTTACCTAAGTTCACTCAGAGTGGCAGGGCCAAACTCGGAATCCAATTTTGTCTCTAAAGCCTATATCCTTTGTGCTATCCCAAGCCTACCTGAAAGTATTCTACAGAAAGTTAATTGACCCAAATTACTCTTATTTCTGATATTTGGCTCAAAATTTAGGGTGATAATAATAATTTGCATATATTGTGAGCTCATTATGTGCCAGCCAGTAATGTCAGAATTTTACATATATTATCTGAGTCTTTCTATCAAAGCAAATGCCAGCTACCATAATCACCCTCTTTTGATAGATGAGGAAGTTGAGGCACTAGGACCACATCACTTGTCCAAGTCATACAGCTAATAAGAACGGGGTCCAGGATCTGAACTATGAACAACTAAAATTTGGCTGAGGTTACAGTTTATCATGCTGACTGGCGTATGGCAGTTATGATACAATTTAAAGTTAACAAGCTACAGTTGTGAATTTTGGAAGAGAAATTTGGAGAAGGTCAGTGTGTATAAGGGTGAACCGCAAAACAGTCTTGTCGTTTAATAATTCACAGACTCCAGTAGAGGAGAAGAGAAGGATTTTTCTGAGAGATTTTCCAGGGACTATTGAGAACCTGCCTCCTGAACTGTCTCCCCATTAAAATCGCCAGCTATTGTCATTCTGTCTGACAATGAGAAAAGAAATGACAAAGTGAATTTCAAGTGACACTGTTTTCAGTGAGGTACAAAGCGTCCTTCACACTTAGAGAGCCGGGCCTGCGTGCCGTCCTACCCTCGGGCGGAGGGAAACTGAGCTCCAAGGAGAAAGCAGGTAAAGCACACCGCAAGTGTGGAAAAGCAGCCCTGTTTGTTTAGCTGCGTCCAGATTCGTGGAGAAAAACGACCTGCAGTGCATTCCAAACACGGCCACACGATTAGGATGGAGCAGGCAGTCGAGTCTATTTGGCTTCGCTGGGGATTTGTTTGTATATTCTAATTGCATCGTCGTTTAGTTTTATTTCATCTGGAACCTGGCTGCCAAATGAGCATATTGATTACCTGTCACAGATGCATATTTCTCAATTAAAAGCCATCAAGGCTTGTAAAATCTCAGCCATGTCAGGACCAACGAGTGGATTTCAGTGCTGCGGTGAGTGGTCACATTAGCCACCTTCTATTGAACATCGACTGTGAGCCTGGCACCTTACATATGCTGGCTTGTTTAAATGTCACAACCTCCTTCAAAGCAGATACCGTTATTTTCCATCTTTTTCAATGAGAAAGCAGAGGCTCAGAAAGGGTAAAAAAGTTGTCTAAGGCCGCACAATGAGAAGGTGGCAGAGTAGGGATTTGAACCCGTGTTTGTAACACCGCATCCCACAGGGTTTTGCGCTACACACGGGCAGTCTAGAGTGTGGGTTAAGGGCACGGGCTGCCCTGCCATACTGCTCAGCTTGGAGATCCAGCTTTGTGATCTGGGGCAAATTTCTGAACATCTCTGTGTCTCAGATTCCTCATCTGTAGAACTGGGAAATAAGAGTTCATAGTGTTGCTAGGATTAAATGAGCTACTACAGGCACAGCATTTAGACTGGTGCTGGAAATAAGAGTAACCATTACTCGCACATCCTCTGGATACTGTTAAAAAGAAACTGTAAGTCTCTGACCTTCAAAAACTTGCTGTAGGCACTTTGTACTTCTGAAGACTTTACAATGATTCAATTTTCCTCACCGCAGCCCAGCACTTCAGGTCAGAGCCCTGCCTCTCCCTCCGCGCTGAGACGTGCGGAGCCACGGTGCTGAAATATTTTCAGTGCGCTCAATTCATGATTCTCCTGCTCACATCTGAATAAACACATAATCTATTTTTGTTTATCCACATGCTTTAGACATCTTAGGCTCCTCCTCACGACAACCCCACAATTAGGTGCACTTATCTGCATTTCACAAATAAAGATAATGCGGGCCCTAAAATCGAGATGATTTGCCCAAGTACATACAGCAAGTAAGTAGCAAGGCTGGGATTTGAACTCAAATTGGAATGTTTCCCAAATGTGTGTGCCTGCATCTGCATTTTGACACTTTCTCCTTGTCTCTCTGGTGATTCTGATTCATTGGTTGAGATTCATATCCGTCACCTTCCTTGACTTTTACCTATTGAACACATATTTCGTGGAGCTCTTTCTATATTCCAAACACTCAAGGTGTTGTGTGAATAGGGCTGAACACAATGCAGCGTGTTCTCTGCTTGTGTGAAGCTTACTGCTTAAAGAGGGCGGCGTACAAGTACACACCTGATGTGTCCTACGAAGGAAATGACGAGAGTACTAGGTTGGGGAAAATTGAGGGCAACAGTCCAGTGGATGGTGCAGGGGCTCTCTGAGGAAATGGCATTTAAGCTGAGCCGAAGGACGAGAAGGAGGCAACATGTGAAGCATGGAGGAGGGGTTTCTGGCAGTGAGAGAGGAGCATGCGTACAGAGCCTGGGATGAAACAGGAGCATGGGCACCAGAAGCTGGGGAGAAAGAGGAGCTGGAGTCCAGGTGGGCTCAGAAGAGGCTGGAGGCGTGGGCTGGGGCCAGATCACTCAGGGTCTAGAGCGCCCCAGGGAGGCGTTTGGGCTCTGAGTCTCACAAGGCCTCGTACTAGCCCTCGTTGGTAGGTAGTCATTGTCATATCGCATTGCCGTCCTATGCTTATTCATCTGTTTCCCCCACCAGACCACAAGCATCTTAGGTCAAGGACGGTGTTCGGACAAAGTGGGCATTCAGCAAATTACACAAACGAATGAAGAAATTGCATATGACAACACTGGGATTCTCCAAGATTCTTACTGAAAGACAAACATAGTAAATCTGGAGTAAAGAAAGAAACTAGTGTTTTTGTTCCAGGCTAAGCAAAACATCCTGGCTCAGAATAAATGATACATTTACATTCATGCAAAAGTTGAAAGGCACTATGTATGTTATTAATGGTAGCCACCATAAGCAGTTGGCACTAGGTTCACTGCCTTATATGCAGGGAGTAGTTACATGAAGTAGTTACTGTTAATCTCCATTTAGCAGGAGAAAAATTGGGGCAGAGTTCAAATAAATTACATACAGTGACAAAGATAATACTTGCAGCACTGGGAATTGAATCCAGGTATTTTATTCACAATACTTAGCAACTTTATGATGTGTCTCTCAAGATAGCTATCCTTGGAAGTTTTTAAAGTTTAAAAATTTAAAATACAATATATAAAATTAATAGTCTTTGAAGCAAAATGGGTGACAGTAAGCATCAAAAACAGAAACTAACTGGATTTTTAACAACAGTAAATGGTTAATAAAAAGATAAAGTTTGATAGATTCTCAATAATGATTAGAAAACAATAAAGAAAAAAGAAAGTAAAGAATTAGGGTGGTATTTTGCAGATGCATTTGTTTTAATTTATTTTCATTATGTTGCTAGTATATTATACAAAAATTAGCAGGAAAAAAGAAGCATTGGGAAGTATGTTTTCCTGGAGTGGCAGACCAACAAGACAGTAAACAAGGCAATATTTGTATTCTTCACAATTTTTCTATTACTATTCTCATTTGACTATGTCTGGAAGGCCTTCTTCCTCCCCCTGCTATCTGAATAACTCCTATTCATCCTTCAACACCCAGATAAAATTCCTCTCAGTCTGAAAACTCCTACCTGGCCTCTGGACTCCCACTACACCACAACCATTTCCTTTGCATAGTTTATAAAATACTATAGTATAATTTTTCTGATTCCTCCAATGTAGAAACCAAGCCCTACACTTAGTAGACAGTTAACAAGCAGCCAGCTGTTGAGTAAGTGAATATAATTATTCTTCCCAATCATTCTCTTCTAATGTAAACATTACTAGGTAGTAAGGGTAGGAAACAAAAATACGTAATTATTCATATGTGCCAGATACTTATCTGGATACTTTGGCTGAATCACTACATTTAGTTTTCATAACAGCCTTGTTGAATATGTATCTCTATCCCCCTTTCATAGATGGGGAAACAAGCTCCAAGAAGGTAATTTGTTCATATTTGCTGGAATTGATTTAGCATTCCTGAGGGAGACAGGACAAGTCACCAAAAACACAGAGTATCGGGGATTTGGGGAGAGATTTAAACAAAGAGGAAACAATGCTCAGCAGCATTTGGAATAAGAGTCTGAGATGAATCTCCTGCTCCCGTTGCCCCAGTTGCTCTGTGAAGCCGTGCAGCATACAGGGCTAGAGCATTGATGCTGGAGCCATCCTGCCAGGGTTCAAATCCCAGCTTGACCACAACCTACCTATGTGACCTTGAGCAGATTTCAAACCCCTTTTGAGATTCAGTTTCCCCATCTGTAAAATGGGGATGATAATGGCAGTGTTAACCTCATAAGGATATTATGAGGGTGAAGTCAGGTAATACATGTATGAATTTAAATTGTCCTTGGCTCTTAGAAGGCTTAAAAGCGTGAGCTATTACTGTTCAAAGAAAATTTTCAAAGAAAAAAGAAAGTTGCATGTTAAATAATGAATATTGCCTTTAGGGACACAGACCAATTGGGGCCTGATCAGAATAGTGTATGCAGAAAAAAGAAAGGCCTGCCATCCTATTGAAGGGGTCCCCAAATACATGACTGACTGTGGGGAGGCAAATGCTCAGGAGTGACAGGACAGCTACTAATACAATTCGATGACCCTTACTCTACAAGGCCAAGCCAACCATTGTCCTGAACTTTTGCCAGCATCACCTCGGTTATCCTCACAGCAGTGCCACTAAAGGGTGGGCCTCTGTTCACATTTTTTATGTATATTGGTCACTTTACACCTGAGAATATTAAAGGTCAGAGAACTGATGGGACTTGACCACAGTTACAAAGTCAGAGAGTCCGAGAGCTGGGATTCAAACGCAGCTTTACCTGTGCCAAGGTTTGTGTCCACAGCCCCATGCTGTGCTGCCCCCACAGGCTCACCTCTTCTTCAGGGGAATTTGTCAGCTGCTACGTTATCCTGACTGTGAATAATGCTCCCCAACAGCTCAAGGCAGGGGAAGAGAAAGCCAATTCATTCTGGGTTGCTCCAGAGGGCAGAATGAACACAGCATATCAGAGAGAAACTTTGGTTCCACATTAGAAAAGATCTTTAGCTCTAATGAGGCACCCATGGCATCAGGGAACTCTCACTGGACTTAAGAGTCAGAGTGGCAGTGAATTTTAACTCTTCTTGCCAGCTAGGGAAATGTATATGCCAACATTCTTTAATCCTCAGTTTTCTCGTCTGTAAAGTTAATAAAGGAATTCTTACTAGCCTTGGTGGTTGGGAGAGTAAGATTATACATGCTCATTACTGATAGTTGGTGAGCACGTGGTTGCTCCTTTCATTTACCCAATTATTTCTCAGCCATTACAACTATTCAACAATGCAGTGGCAGGTATTGTCTCTCATCCCATTCCATGTCACTGGCAGTGCAAAAGCAGAGGGTGGATGTCTATACAATAGGGCCCCGAGTGTCAACTCAAACCTCCGTGGGTGCAAGAGCTTCAAGGACCCTCCAACTACAATTCTATGAAATGAGGAAGGACAGGTAATGTGGCAGATGATAAAACCAGGATGACCTCAACAGTTTGATTGAGGTATTGAAATTAATGAAATTGAACAGAGGTGAATATAAAGTTTTGCCTTTGAATTAGACATAAACACAGCAATAATGGTAAGATAATCCTGTTTGTACAGAATGGGGGAAGCATGGTGTGGTCACTGTACACTGTGGAAACACGCTCGAGTGTTTTGTCCATCACCAGCTTACTGTGTGACTTGATTTCTAAAACAGACAGATAAACAACAATACATATTACCTTGACTGACCGAGGCTGCACTGGGTTTTTAGAGATTCAGGATCAGGCCAAGGAACTTATTGTCTCATGATAAAATGTACACATTTCTGAGGGAAATTTTTTATAAAGTCAGGGAATAAATGAAAATTTTACATAGTCAAAAATAACTTTGAAAGATCTTTATATTCCACACGAGGCACAGTGTAGATGGTTTGGGGCACACAACTGTGTTCTGTAACCATTATGCACAGTAGAATTTAAGCACCATCGGGCTAATTATGCCCAAAATAAAGTCTAACCATTTTACTTAAAAAAAAAATGTCTAATGGTAGATGGGAAATGGATGCAGAAGTTATAAAGTATTTTTTCTTGTCTTCAGGGTTTACCTGGCTTTTAAAAATATCATTAATCCTGTATAATTTACATACATGTAGGTTGCTATGCAAATTAAGTGAGATAATATATATTGATCTTTGCTAAGCATTACATTTTGAGAGAAAAAAAATGACTAATCAAAGATTGCTGACTAGGATTGTGATAGATTAGAGGCCATGCCATAAGGTAAGATTTGGCAAACTGAGTGATTTTTATATTATTAAAGGCTATAAAATGTTTGTGTTTTTTTTTTTTTTAAAGAAGAAGAATGTGCAGCAGAGACCTATGTGGTCTGCAAAGCCTAAAATATTTACTTTCTGGCTCCTTACAGAAAAAGTTTGCCAACCCCCGCTATGAAGGAGTGTAACTGAGGATTTGCCACCTGCAGAGGGGATGGCCTCTCTCTCCCATCTCTGGGTTTATAGCCATACTCCTTAATGTGCCTTACAATCCTGCTTCTTCAGTGTCTTCGGTGACACCTCTTGCTCTGGAAATACTGCATGATCTGCAGTTCTCTACCCGGGTTGTGCCGTTTCCTGCCTCTGTGTCTTTGCTGGTGCTGTTCCCTGGTAACATTCGCCAGCTTTGACATTTCAGCTTTCTCCAAAGCCCACACTGAACACTCCTCCGCCCTTGTATTCAAAAGCACACGGGCAGACGTCCTCCTTTTTACTAGACTGGACCTAACTGAATGCATTTACTTCTTCATGGTCTCTCCTTCTAGAATCCAGAGTCTGGACTTGAGTGCCTTTAAAACAGCAACAGAAGTTACTCATTTGTCTCGTTAGCTCCTAACACTGTGCCTGGCACCTGGTTTCTAAACTGAAGTAAATATGTTTAAATGCAGGTAGAGCTGCCAGTGCAGGAGGGAGTCCACCGTCTTAGGAAGGCTTCAGACAGCAAAAATGAGAATAATGAGGGGAAGTGACAGTCAGGAAGGAAGGGACTTGTCCAAATTCCTATAGGGAGCCAGGAATAGATAGAGGAACAGATTTCTTCATCAAGAAGGCTGGAGTTTGAATGCCGGCAATATGTCTTTAATTTCACTCTGAAAATGTAAACAACGGAATTCACCTTTGGAGCCAGTTTTTAGATCTCTAGCCTGGAGATAACAATACCTGCCTCCCAGAGGTGTTGGGAAGATTAAGATCATGTATGTTAGATAGGCCCACACAATGTCTTGCACGTAGTAGGTAATCAGTATCCTTTTGCCCCTTCCCTAATTCCTCACTCCCTCAGGTTCCTCCCCAATGCCATGTCTCTTCTTACTGCACCTAAAAAAAAAAGTGAATTACCACCATACTGCTCCAAATATTTCAGCGAAGTTTCCCCTGACTTAATACACCACCCCTCGAAGATAAACGCTAGGGTTCTGTCAACAAAGGCAGGCTATGCATCCAGATAAGACAGTTCATAGTAATTTTGTCAGCAAAATTGTAACAATAAAGGCCCAAACAACACTTCATCTCCCTGTCAGTTGTCTTGAAAGGGCAGATTACTTTTTCCTCAATCTTGGCACATCCAATTAAGGTAGACTTACAAGCCAGGCAGGTGTAAAGTGCAAGCCAGCACTTGTTCACATTAGCAATTATCAATGGAAAACTATGTGAATGCAAAGGCTTGGCACTGCTGTCGCCCTGGCAACCATTAGCCTGCAGAGGCAAGGCAGCGCTAACATGACAGCTTGACACCACTGCCCAGAAAAAAGATGGCTTCTCTTTCTCCATCTTCCCCAGTTACTTTTTGCACTTGTCATTATAAGCCCCCGAAGAAAATGCTGCTTCTTATCTACTTGGCATTTGGGAATCCATATAAGACTCAAATTAATAATTACATGATGTTGATGAATAGATATGGAATACCTACTATGTGCCAGGCACTGGGAAAGATAAGTTATTTTCAGTCTAGAAGAGCAAAGTCATTTTCATGTCCTTTCTTCCTTCTTTCCTTGCTTCCTCCTATGCTTTCTTCCTTCCTTCCTTTCTTCTTTCATACATTCAGTTAACAAATGTTAAGGGAATCTTGTGTGCCAGGCACTGTACTTGACACAGCTGATTCAGAGAGGAAAACCAACCAGTCCTTGCCCTCAGGAAGTTCTCAGTCATATTGATAAGCCGTAAGAACACAAGAGCCATAGATAAAACAGGTGTGTCCATAAGAAAGGTCAAAAACAATATAAGGATGTTATGGGGCCAGAATAAGAAAATGGTTCAGAGATTGCAAAGGTAGAAATAGAATGCTAAAATTAAAATATGAGGTATTATCTGTATAACTCACATAGCTAGTTCATTCCTTTATCCGTTCATCCCCTTACCCATTCTTTCATTCATTCATTTCTGCATATAGCTTTAGATGAAGTAGAGTAAAAGAAGTCCAATAAAGAAAAATTTTGGAAAAAAGGAAGTATGGGAAACAGAGAAAGGGTGGCTAAGAACACGCTGGGTGAGGAATAAACATTTGCTAAGTCCCAACTACAAACTAGACATTGTATCTCATCTCATTTGACTTTCAGAAACTTAGGAAGACAGTTTTCTCCTTCTCCTTTTCCTTCTCTACCTCTTGCTTCTCTTCCTCCTCCTCCTCATTTTTAATTTCACTTTAATGATTATCAGATTGGAAATTTTTTTTGTCTCAGGGACGCTAAGTCAGTTGCAATCAACAAAGCCTACATTTAACCAAGCATCTGGCTTTGAAGCTTGTGCCCTTGTTACTATGCCATGAGGGTGAGAGAAAATGCAAATTTACGAACTGTAGAAAGAAATGCACCAAAAGCATGGCACTTGAGGAAGAGACAACAGTCATCAGTGACACTTGCGCATATTTATTTCCTTTGTAAGGTCTTGATTTTAGAATATTTAACCTTTAATTTAACAGAGATTCTGACAACCAAAAAACACCGATTGCCTCTTGACATTGTTTTTTAGTTCACTAACAATCCTGACAGAAAGAGCTTTCAAAGAGACTTAGAAATAAAAGGAAAGGTAAAATCAGTGAAAATGATTTTAAAATAGGACTGCATAGCAGTTCAACACGTGGTTTGTTGAAACTACTCACAGGGACACGGTGTGGGAAGCAATACAGGAAGGGCACAGTTGCTAGTGTCATGGACAAGCAAACTGGGCTCAAGGAGGCTGAGCAATGTGTCTAAACTCACATGTCCCTTACTTTCTTTAAACCACCAGGCCCTTCTCTTTTCCCATGTATTATTATAGCAGAGAGGAATTTGCCAGTAAATTTTAATGTCAGAAAATGTGGTTGTGCATTGTTGGCAGTGAGCAATTTAGGCCCAGAATTCGTGTTCCAGGACCTTGCTGCTCAAAGTGTGGTCCAAAGACTGGCAGCATCAGAATCGTCTGGGAGCTTACTGGAAACGTAGACTATCAGAATTTGAATTTAAAACAAATTCTCAGGTGATTTGTGTGTATATTAAAGTTTGAGAAGCCCTGAGAAATGCCATATATTATGGGCTTTGGGGCTAAGTGCACCTCGGCTTAGATCTCAATACATGATTTGGACAGTTAGGAAAGAAAGGGAAAAGCATTCAGGGAAAAACAGCAGCATGGGCGAAAGTGCAGAGGTGTGACTGGGCTTGGCATATTCAAGGAACAGCAAGTGGCCTCAGGTGGCTGCAACATAAAGATAAGCTAGAAATAAGGGCTAGGATAAGTAGCCAACTGTTATTCTGTGGTCAGTGAGGAACTGTTAATGGTTAACACAATGATCATGCCCAAAACTCTATTTTTATAAACTATTTTACAATCTAATCACACCTAGCACATAGATACTCAATAAATATTCGTCAACTTGCTAAATCAGTATAAAACCTTTTCATGTCTATCATATCATGAGGTGTTTCCAACAAGTCTCAGAGACAGTAAGAATAGGAATTATTTTCTACTACTATCTTCTTCTATTTTATAGAAAACTGAAATTTGGATGGGGAAATGATTTTCATAAAGTAATATTGTTAGTAATTGCTGGATGCAGATCTCAAATTCAAGTCTTTGGACTCCACAACATATAATTTTTTTAGTCAATAGCCTCAATTCTTTGGCTTCCTCCTTTGGGGAGTTCTCCACCAGGACCTCACTCTGGGCACTAAGTATACATGGAGGATGAGGTGATTAAATGATGCCTAGTGTATCATGGTAACCAGTCCTTTCCTTCACAGAAGTCTACCGTGAAGCTCTCAGTGCCATCATTTCCTGTGTCTCACAAAGTTGGGCTAGTGACCTCTGCTAGTCAGGGCCATTAGTGCTTGACGCACCTTGCTCTGCTGTCACGGTTCATCCTGGCAATCCAAGATCCAGTTTCTTTTCTGCAGTTCTAACTGATAATTATCGCATTGCTTTTCTACTCAGAGAGAATGGCATAGATTGTATTTGTGGACCTTACAACAATTCAACCCATAGGAAGACTTACCAAGAGAAGTGAGCAACTTGGTAACCAAGAATTTACTAGGTTTACTATGAGGCTATATGTCATCTCTCTAAGCCTATTTCAGATTATCAAAGACTCCTCAAATTCAAGTTCATAACTAGTACATGATAAAGAGAGAATTCCCAGGAGGATAAATGATTGTCCTAGAAGACTGTCTGATGTCAGGGAAAGACTTGGACTTGGGAATCAATCTGAAATAAATCCCTGTTCTGGCATTAATGCAAACACTGTTCTCATGAACTGATTAGTTAACATTTAGCAAACATTTATAATGTGACAGGGAAAGTGTTAAGTGCTTCCATAGGCATTATTTCATTTAATCTCCACAACTACCCTGTTTTTATTCCTATTTTGTAGCTGAAGATGTAAGGTCAAGAGGTTTCAAAACTTGGTCCATCAAAAAGTCCATCAAAAACAATAGATGTTGGCATGGATGTGGAGAGATAGGAACACTCATACACTGTTGGTGGGACTGCAAACTAGTGTAACCTCTGTGGAAAGCAATATGGAGATACCTCAAAGAGCTACAAATAGAACTACCATTTGATCCAGCAATCCCATTACGGGGCATTTACCCAAAGGAAAAAAAGACATTTTATAAAAAAGACATTTGCACTAGAATGTTTATAGTAGTACAAGTCACAATTGCAAAGATGTGGAAACAACCCAAGCACCCAGAAATATGTAAGTGGATTAATAAAATGTGGTATATGTATACCATGGAGTTCTACTCAGCCACAAAAAGCAATGGTGATCTAGCACCTCTTGTATTATCCTGGATAGAGCTGGAACCCATTCTACTAAGTGAAGTATCCCAAGAATAGAACAACAAGCACCACATGTCCTCACCATCAAATTGGTATTAACTGATCAACACTTAAGTGCATACATATAATAACATTCATCAGGTGCCTGCTGTCTCACTGCACTGACTTCTTCTTGAGCAACAGGCAACGAACCTGGGAAGGCTGTAACAATAATAAATGCATGCAAAGATCAATAGCTAGTGCATTTGATAGTGCCAGAGGACTGCATGGCACAGAGTAGATACTCAATAAGTATCAATCTTCTTTTCTCTCTTCTCAAGAATCCTAGAAGGAAAAAGAGGTACCTTCCATGTAAACATCAGGTCTGTTAGACCTGCAATAGTTTTGATCACAAATAACATCGTTTTTACTGGAGCTAATCAATTGCATCTTTGTTCCCACCCTGGGATCGTAGGCAGCTCTGATGGGACCATGGGATCTACACTAGAACACAGGGGCACTCTTTCTCTCTAATTTATTTTTTCCAGAGTGGAAGTTAATAATGGTTTAGTCTTGAAAGGCTCTATGGTGCCACATGTCTGCTAAGTGGCACCAAAAATACTACCAACAGACTTGGCAAAGCAACTTCTATTTGGAGTGCCTCTGCTGTTCATTCTTGGCTCTAGATTTGGGTAATCTGTGGCAAGGGTTTCAGCTTCTTTGTAACTTTTCCCTTCAATTTACTTCACTTTGGGAGAGAGATGTAACACAAATGAACCGCTGCCAGCGCTGTTTGTTTTCAGCAGCAAAATGGGAGGAACGCCACCTATTTTCCAACTTTGCTGTGAGGAGCAAATGAGCTAAATGCTATCACAGGCTTAACTCATAGTGGGCGGTATATAAACTAGTTTTTAGTTCCTGCTTTCAAAGATTTTAAATCACAAGAGGGCTGTGAACCAGCTCTTTCTTTGCCTCTATAGAAAGTTTAGCAAATGATCATTCTGAATAAAATGCGTATGTAAATGATATTCTGGGGAATGTCTTTTCTGCCCTGCAAATGAAGAGGTCCAAAGATAGCTTCCCCACTTGACGATAAGTGCTGATAGATGAGGTGATGGCCAGCTCATTTTCAGAAAGTCATGAAAGAGTCTCCTAAGGGCCGGAGTTCATAAACAGAATTCAACGGGAATGAAAGTTCAAGCAGCGAGAAGCATTAAGTCCAGATAAGAGGTATCAGGGCTTTGTTTGCTATCATTAAATAAATGGGCAGTTAATCTAAGGAGAAGCCCAAATTTGGAATGCAGTTCTCTACAATAGGTAGATGTAGAGAGAACTGAGTCAACAAAGCAGGTTCCCAGGGAATGAGGCAAAGTGACAAGATACTCCGAGTAATGTGATCACACCCTAACATAATTTAACAGGAATGGTGTGAAAAGCTATGTACTACTGAAATTCAGCTGTGACCTACTAGGAAATAGCTCTCATCGGGGCATGTTAAGATTTTTGGTTAAACCCTAGATTTTTGGTTAATACCCTCTGGTATTTCAGAACTACATGGCGTTTTAACCACCATGAAACTATGTTTATTTCTCATTTATTAAATGGAGATAACACCTAATGTGGCCCATTATTTGGCATTTATTATGGCAATTTTTCAAGAAGTTTTCAGATTTCACTGATTTCACTGAATTCTCCATAACAAACTTCGGAGATAGCTATTTCTATATTTCATATGAGGAAACTGAGACTCAGACACTTAACCTAGTAAACTGCAAAGCCCCACGGTTAGCAGGTGGCAGAGCCTAGACAGACAGACACCCCAGGTTTGTCTGATGCTGAAACTTGTCCTCTTTACACTATGGAGAATTGCCTAAGATGATGAAGTAGGAGCACATGGCATGGTGTCTGTCACCTAACTGACCCTCAACAAATATTTGTTGACTCTGAGGCCTGAATGCCAAAGAACCACCAATCTCGTATTACATACCACATATAATTGACTTTAAAGTGATGTGATAGATGGTTTGGGAAACACGCTATATACTACGAATGAGAAGTCATCACCATGAGAGTCAGTGCCCTTGTTCAAGGTCTTTCTAAACTCTCCCTGGTGAGCCACAGCTGGAGTGTGGAACACTGTCCACTCTTTACTTACAGTGGAGTAAATTGTTATTTTTTGGAAGGGAGCTTGGATGTTTGAAATGGCTGTTCTGGCAATTAGGGTGAATGCCTTAGGGATCGGTCATGGAGTGGACGGGAAAGAGAGAAAGGGCAGCACAAAAAGAGTATCTCCAGCACTCTGCTGCACTGTCACCAACATACTGTTTTTATGTATTAGAGTTCTTAAAACTCTGACATCAAAAAGATTCTAATTTTCAGAAGACATTTAAAGGCAAAAAAGGGCTTGTGGTTGTATATGAGAAAGGTCTGGAGGTGAATCGTGTCTCCACCGCCACACTAAGCAATGTGAGCTTACTTTCCCTCTGAGTCAATAACTGTCAAGGGGGATACCCATTTCTTCCTCATCAAATTTTTGTGAATGTTAAATGAGGTGATGTGCATGAAAGCACCCCAAATACAGTGCCTGCATGGTAACAATTCTAACAATAGCGTGCCCTGACTTTTTTCTTAGGCTCTCCGAGATTCTTGCTTGTAAAAAGCGATGGCTCTGAAGTTCTGACAGATGTTGTGACCTTTCTACCACTCTGCTTCTTTGTGTGATACGATTCACTCATCCTTTTGGAACATAATTTAATTTTAAAAGTATGATAGTGTGAGCACTTGAGACCCAGTTGAAGTTATTCAATCAGAAAAAGGTCATGTTAACACATAAATATTGAAAAGAATAATAATTAGGCAGGGAAAACACCAAAACATATTAAAAAGGCAAGGAACAAGTTTTAAATGTTAACATCCCAATTTAGTAATGTTTACACTACATTTAATAGTTTTATTTTGAGCCAGACTTCTGGTATAAAAAGGAAGGAAAGGATCTACTTAGAAGCCACTCCAGAAACACACACACACACATGCAAGAAGGCATGCATACAAAATCATATGTGCATATGTGCACAAACGAGTGACTCTGCTATTTTGGGATATGGTTCTTACTAATGATTCTCACACTTCTAAGAACGATTTACACAATAAATGTCTAATGAGGAAAAAAAAAACACATCAAAAAGCAGCACAGGGAAGAAAACAGCCCACGTTTCATTTGTCAGTTGGCAAATCTCAGAGGTTCAGCAATCTGATCTAGATGTTTAGATAAACATCTTTAATTCTAAGAAAGAAATCTTTGGGAAGCAGGTTCAAAACGCAAACTTTGGATCAACACATTGGACTTTGAATCTATCATTTGTTGCCTGTGCAAGTGATTTAATCCCTCTGAGCCTCTGTTTCCTCATCTGTAAAATGGGAATAAAATTAACATGTGTATTACAGAGATCCTCAAATAAAGTCACAAGTATAACAAATGACACATAGTAATTACTTATAAATGTTATTCTTCTATCTCCTTTTCTGAGGTGCCAGAAATTACTTATTTCATCATGCACATTGACTAATCCTTTTAAGCATCTGTGCTTAGTAATATTCATGTTTAATGTTACATGATTTTTATGTAAAGCATTTTTAAGTTGGAAAACACTTCCACAACTATTATCTAAATTGGTCTTCACCAAGACTCTGTGAGTAAATTAAATGAAGATGCTAATACCAATTGGGCAAATAAACAAACTAAGGCACAGGATACAAATTAGAACAGATCTGTAATTAGACTCTAAGTTTTCCAATTCTTAGAAACACAACAGTTCTCCTGCTTTTCCAAATGGCAAATCAGCTGGTACTAAAATTGCCCATACTCTAAAAAACAGAAACAGAGACCAAAAATCTATGAAATTTGACAAAATGTGTGTGGAAACTGTTTTCAGACACTGGAAAACAGACAGTACAGGACAATATCCTTGGAGAGATGACCACTGAATCATCAAGAGGTGAATGTTTGCCCCGGCTTTCCGTCTGGTGGCATTTTCTGGACAGCAGCACAGAAATGTGGACCCCCAAACAGAGCAGTGCTAAGGAGGCAAAGACCAGAAGTGGGGCTACGGATGTGACTGGTATTTGAGGGACAGAGTACTGGAGAAAATGAGAGTGATCCGGGGGTGGACATGGAAGTGTGACTGAGAGTTGTTCAGGCTGTCATCAAGTGCCAGTCTACACGTGACGGGGCAAGCATACAGCCAGCCTCTTGGAGTAGCTTCTGCAGGGCTGAGTGCTGAGCAGACGTACTAGTGACCGCACGGGGCAGCGGATGCTAGCGTTTTGTCCCATCCAGAACATAAGGACCTTGCTGAGCACCTCATGCATCCAGTTGAGACCCCAAATATGTAAAAGCAAGGAAAAAAAAGTAGAAATGAAATAAAAATAATAGATCAATTGATTAAGTCAAAATTCAGTTCCTTGCAAACATTAATAATATTGATAGCCCCCAAGCAAGACTTATCAAGAAAAAAAAATTGTAAAAGAAGTCAGTGAGTCAGTTTTATGCTCTGTGATGTTTCCTCTAAACTATTCTCTCTCATTAATGGGGACGGGGACCTGGAGGCAGGGCATTCCATAACCGCTTGTGACTTCCCTTTTCCAATGGACTAAAAGCCCCCAAATTAGAAAAAGTACTAATAAGACCACGTATGTGTATGGCATACATCTTAAAGCACACTCTTCTACATCATCGTCTGTGGGTTTCATATCACTCCCATGGAATTTCAGGCAAAGCAGGTGTCCATGTAGCAAAGCTAGTGGAGGCTCAGAGATGCCAAGTCTCATGGCCAACTTTACATAGCAAATAAGTGACTGAGCCAAAACAGTTTCCAACATTTTAACTCTAGTCCTATTTTCTTACTGGGGTAAAAAAAAAAAAAAAAAACCCAGAAAGGTATTTAGTTCTTAGGACTTTTTCCCACCATCTATCAAGGATCATACTTGGCCAAGATGTTAATTTGATTCTTACTAAGGAAAGAAAATTTCCATTATTTTAAACAGTCTACACGCACCAACAGACAAGGCCCTGTGTCTCAGCCAGATTGCATGTTCTTTTCTTCTTATTGTCCTTTTAGCTTCAAATTAAATAGAACACAGTAGTAAACTTTAGGGGTTGCTTAACAACTAAAATGAAGTGTAAACATATATGAAACCCTGAAGAAAATTAAAATTTAATCTAAATCTATCTCTTCCTTTCAATGAGCTCATTAGTCAACAAGAAATGAATGAAATTATAACAAGGTAACATGAGTCACTCACAAAATAACATATCAATCATTTTTAATTAGCATGCTTTTTGTCATCTAAAATAGTTTCCTTTTCATTTTAAAGGAATCCTTCCAGCTGTTTTTTTAAATTTTTGTTTTGAATTCAAAATATAAAGATCCTACTTATAATTTGTTTTTTAGTTTAGTGCTTTATTTTTTCTTGTTTTAAAAGTGAGGGGAATGAGAAGGAGGGGATCATATCTCTGACCTAAGATAGCTCCCCAATAGAAAGGAGGATAGAACTTTTGGCTTCAGTTCTGCAGTTATCATTCCTGGAAGCCTTTGGCTCCTCTAGAAGACACCAACCCCTCACTGTCTTTAATTCCCTCTTTGTTTAGCTTTATTTTCAAAACACATGCTGGGGCCAATTGCTTGGGTTCAAATCCTTACCGGTTGTGTGCCTTTGGGCAAATTATTTAACCTGTCCGGGCTTCTGTTTCCTCACTTGTAAAACAAGGCTGTTGTGAAGACTGAATGAATTGATATACGTAAAGTGCTTACGAGAGTGTGTGGCTCTGTAAGTATTAACTATTGGTGGCATTATTAGTCTTATTACTACTATCCAATTCTTCCCAGCTGTCTCCTCCTCTCCATTCTCTGATACCACCTCAATTCAGAGAAGCCATTGGCATCAGAAAATTTAGGTTTGAATTCTGGCTACACCACTCATCTGCTGTATGATTTTTAGCAATTTGCTTTACCTTTCTGAACTTCAGTTTCATTATCTTTAAATTGAAGATAATATTTGCTTCTATCTCTGAGGGATGTTCTTCCACTTTGTTTGAGCTATTCTTTCCCTTCCTATACTCTCATTCTATGCCCTCATTCAAGCAATTCTGACTCAGAAGATAAATCCAGTGTGCAATCGTCTCAACTTCTCCCTTTTGCGAATAATCATAGCCCCATATCAGTGTTATTTCTTCTCTTTTTATTTTGTATTACCGCTGTTTATAAAGATAATACTTCTTTCCTCTTAGCCTACAAGCTGCTTGAAGAAACATCTCAAGTCACCTTATCTTCACTCAAGTCACTATTGCTGATCAAATTGCTTTAGTTCCACAAGATATGGGCTCTGTGGGAGAAGCTGTGGGTGCTGCCATAGAAATAAAGTGACCGTGAGTAATTCTAAAAACAAAGGGCTACACCACAGTACCTCATGTCAGGGGTGCATACATCACCTCCCAAACTTCTTGTTCTTATCTAATCTGTATCCTATGGCTAAAACACTTTCTTTCTTCTAATGTTATTTCACCTAGTCACTGAATGTAAGATTCTTTCCTATTATTTGTCTCTCCTTTGTTTTCTGCCTCACATTTCCTTTTTCACCTCCAAATCCCATGGAGAAACGCTGCTAATTTGTTTCCTAGACCTTTCATCCATCCATTCATCCATTCAACCATCCAATACAAAATGGACAACCTTAAAGGATTTTCAAAGTGGTAGTAAGATGAATACATATCCCTATTTCCATATCCAAATAGGAGGAGTGGTATAGACCAACTACTCCAAGCAGGGATTATGAACCAGCATCACCTGGAGCTGCTTAGCAATGTAGACTCTCAGGTCCAGCTCAGAGCTCCTGAATCAGGATCTGCATATGATCCCCAGGGAGCACATGATTCACATGCATGTGAAAGTCTGCAAAGCACTTGCTTAGGAATTTAATAAACTTACTCATGTTCACACTGCTAATCAATAATCAGACCAAGCCTCCTGGCCTCTCACCCAATGCTCTTGTCACTTCTATCCTTATTCCTCAGGTATTTCTATAGCACTCTCACCACGGTTGGGTAAGGCAGGAGATTCTTGTTTCCACCCACTCTATGCTTGAGTAGAGAGAACAGTCCCCTTTGGAAAGGACAGACCTAAATAGAGGATCCCCATCCTGGCCAAAGAGTGTTTGGCAAAAATATTTAGCAGAGTCAGGCTCTACCACATCAATGTCTATTACATTTTCAATCCAGGCATTGTTTCAGGAGATATTTTGTGCTAAAAACAAAATCATCCCAAAAAACTATCCTTAAACCAAATAATAATACAATTTCAGTTTGATGCAATTCAAATTATCCTGATAAGCAGGCATTTCTTTCCAGAAGAATAACTCTGGGATGCTGCATGTGGCAGGGGGACACAATGACAGCACCTGGGGAGTGACACACAGAGTGAGATGGGAGTGATAGAGGGACAAGGACAGGAGGACACCGATGAGAGAGAGGATTTTTTTGCAAAGGGAGGTGAGGTTCTCTCAGGAGTCTCAGGACAGGGACACAGGGTCAAACAGAAAAAGATTACCATGGACTGTATTTTACGACCCATTCACACGTGTGAGAGACACTTAACTAAATATTTGGAATTCTGTTGTAAATGAGCTTCTTTACATTTATTGACACCCCAGCACTGACCAGGTAGTTTCTTATAGGCTATTATTTGAATTTAGAGCTACTTTCTAGGGATGCGCATTTCCTCAATGAACTGTACTTCCTAATACTCACGCCCCTGTGTAGTTCTCTGCCTTTAAATCTAGGCTGGCCCTAGGACTTGTTCTTGGCAAGTAGACTCCAGAAAGAATGATGCTCTGTGAATTCGAAGGCTAGAGTGTAAGAAGCCTTAGCTTCTTCCCTGGTTTCTTGGAATATTTGTTCTTATGAAGCTTCACATAACTTTCAATCAATCTTTATCAAATTCTTATGGATTAATTAAGTGTGAAATAAGCAATGTCCTAGAAACAATGTATACAATGAGGAATAAAACAAATAAGATTGCTGTCCTCAGAGAGCTCAGAGTAGATTCTTTCCATACCATATTTCTTAGGCATCCTTTTTCATTTCCTACTTTCATTGTCTTTTCAAGGTTTAGGCAGGACCTTACCAACCTGCACCTCAACCTGTCAGCCAGCCAGTGTTCTCCCTCTCTGGACTCTTTACCTTCCAGTCCACTCAGCATGTTACCACTTACCACCAAATGTATTACCTTAAAATACCATTAAATTTTGTCTCTTCATTGTCAAGAAACCAAAATTATACATCAAATGAGTCTGTAGGCATCACAGGGCATAGGCAAAGTCAGTGGAGTAGGGGAGGAGATTAAGAACCACTAGAATGTATTGAGGTTGTCAATGAGGTTAGAATAGTGGAAATTATTCAGTATAAGAACTGAAAGTTTGGGAGACAGAGAGTACAATGTCTGGATTTGACATAACAAAGTAGAGAAGTCCCAGTGATGATTAGGTCAGAGGGTAGCCAAGAATCATATGGCTGAAGTTGAATGGGACCAAGGTCACTGAAATTTGGAAGTTTTAGGAGGTGAAATAACAGGATGTTTTGTGGTTATCCACAAAGACATAAGTCTTTATATATATTTGAAAACACTCTATCATGGTAACAAGTCTTGGGGTATAGAGCAAGATTCTGAATCAAATACCAGACAGACATCTCTGGTCAGCGTGGGGAAATGACCAGGAAAGAAGAGGATGACTCTGAATGATACCTGAAGTGGTAAAGTATAATTATCTTTCAAGGATGGTGGAGAAGAAATAATTTGGGAGGAGCTCTGTGAAACAAGAAGAATTTCAACCTCTTTATCCCCAGGCCTGTGCTTAGTGGGGTGTTTATTCATTCATTCCACAATTTTTGTAAGTGCATTAAGTGCAAAGAACTGGATTGGATCGTAGGAGGAAGAAATCAGCCTTCACTCGGTGGTGTCCTCAGAACTTCCTGAGGTGATACAACGGTTCTTCAGAATGGGACCCTGCAGAGCAGTGCTCGTAATACATTAGGTATATTTTTTTCCACACAAAACAGTTTTTCACTGCTACTTTGTTGATCATACTTATAGGAATTCAATTTCACGATCATTGTTTACATGGAAAAAAGATCAAGAAACATTTAAGGAAAACAAAGTAATTGTTATTATTGCCAAGCCATTGATTCTAGGTATTTTCAGTAGCTGGTTATTAAGTGTCCATCTTGTGATTTTGCTTTGTGTTACTTCCTGTCAGTTCTGCTGACATTTTACTCTTCAATATTTCCACTCTCAGAGGGAAAATAACAGAAAAGAGAGAATGAAGAAATGATGCAATTATGTTTTGTCTGTCCCTTGGTATAATTCCTTCAGATCTGTTGTCTCATTTTTTTTTGTCATTTTTTGTCTCATTTGTTTCATTTGCCTAAAACTTCATGAACATCAAAGTCCCCAGGTGGGGTGGGATGGTTACAATGGAGAAGTAGGTCTGGGGTGGAGGGAAAAGATTTGCTTTTTTAACAAGTTCACAAGTGATGTTGACGCTGTTGGTCCAGGGACCCTACTTTGAGAACTATTGGTATATAGAATTCAAGGGACACAGGTTTGATTCTTGGAACAAACCTAAATACGTAGCCTTATACAAGGTACTTTAACTCTTTGACTTGGTTCCTTCATTTGTAAAAGAGAGATAAAAGGAATACCTTTCTCTGGAGATAGTTGCAATGATTAAGGGAATTAATGCATGTGAAGTATGTTTGTAAATGCAAAAGTCTATAATATATTAAACTTTCCCCATTTTAAAGTGGGAAATCTAAGGAACAAATTTAATTAATTTTTAAATGTAAATTATGTGTTAAGAAAGGTGAGAAATGGGAACCAAAATTAGATTCCAATCTTCTGACTATAAATTCAATGATTCCCCCACCCCCAAAATCCCTCAATAAATAAGTCTGAACATAAGTAGCTCATGTGAAAAGGTTTACTTCTATTACTACTCTACCATTTATTTATTTACTCCATACACTTCAATTGACTGAAGAATTCCACACTTTTAATCTCCAGCCTGTTCTCCTTATGGAAGCTCAAGATTCATATAACCACTTGCTCTAGCTGATTCAACTGCCTACTTTTAAATATTTCCCATGCGTCTGAAAATAATTTGAAAAATTTAAATTCCCCACTTTCACTGCTGGACTTCCCCATCTCAGTAATACCGCCCACTTCTAAATGGCTCAAGCCAAGCTACTTTCTTTCCCGCATCCCTCACATTCATCCATTATCAACAAGTGCCTGCCTGCCACCATCATTCCTGCCCTGATATATTGCAAAAAGCTCCACATGGGGTCCATGCTTCTGTCAGTTGTCCACAAAGCAGCCAGAGTTATCTTCTGAAAGTGTATGTTAGGTGGTGTTTCTATCTTTAACATTCTTCAGAGGCTTCCTTGGAAGTTAAAATACAACCCACACTCTTAGCTGTGGTCACAGGTCTTGCCCTGCTCACCAGCTCCTTGCTGTACCACTCCTCTCCTTGATCACAACAATCCAGTCATTCTGCTTCTCTCTCTCTCATTCTCTTTCTCATAAGACATTATTTTTACTGTCTTTTTGAAAGTTTCATAATTTATAGATACAAAAGAAAAATATGACAAACATACAAGTCATAAATAAAATAAACACCAATGAACTCATCACCCTACTTAATAGAACCTTTGCTCTATCTACATGTTCCTTCCCATCCAAATTGCTGACCCTCATATCATTACTCTTAAAGGTAAACTTTTTTTAAATGTTTAAAATAATTCCATTGCTCAAAAAATGAGTTTTTTTCATATATATGTATCTTTTGTTTGCTCAATTTTAAGCTTTATTAAAAGGGCATAGTGATCTTCAGTAATTTGCTTTTTATTTCCAAAATTTTCCTAAGGTATATCCATTTTATAGCTATAAATCTCTCATTTCCTCTACTGGATAATATTCCATTGTGTGAGTATTGTACAATTTATTTAACAACTCCTTCTCTTATTGATAGACATTTGGGTTGTTTCTACTTTGTTATTGTCAACAGTGCTGCTATATTTTTTTAAATATGTCTTCTGGTGCATATGGACAAGAATATATGCATAGGATTTGCATTGCTGGTTTATGGAGAATGCAAATGTTCTTTATGGCACCAAATTGTTTTCCAAATGCTTGTATCAATAGCATGTATGTCCCATAGCATCATGAATCCCCTTTGAGTCCCATCTACTCCAACCCTTGATATATATCAGATTTCTTAATTTTTGCTAATTTGGTAGATATAAATTAGCATCTCAATGTGGTCTTAATTTATATTTTCCTGATTACTAATAGGGTTGAACATCATTTTTTATTGTGGTAAATAACATATGACATGAGTTCTACCCTCTGAACAAATTTCTAAATGTATAATATAGTCTTTTAACTATATACACATTGTTGTTCAGCAGATCTCTAGAACTTTTTCAATTTGCATTGCTGAAACTGAATATCCAATGAACAGCAACTCCTCATTGGCTCCCTCCCTAAGGCCCTGATAACCGCCGTTCTCTGTACCTCTATGAGTTGGACTATTTTAGATATGTCATGTGAGTGGAATCAGGTAGTATTTATCCTTCTGTGACTGGCTTATTTCACTTAGGAAAATATCTTAAAGGTTTATTGATGCTCTCACATATTTCACAGAATTTTCTTCTTTTTAAGACTATATTCCATTGTATGTATTTACACATTTTCTTTGTCAATTCATTTGCTGATAGACTTTCAGGTTGTTTCAACATCTTGGATATTATAAATAGTGCTGCAGTGAATATGGAACAGGTAGTATCTCTACAAGATTCTGATTTCAATTCTTTTGGATAAATATCAGAAGCAGAATTGTTAGATCAACTTACAGTCCTATTTTTTAATTTTTTGAAAAGCCTCCATACTGTTTTCCATAGTGGCTATGTTGTTTTGCATTCTTACCAATGGTGTACAAGGGTTTCAATTTCTCCACATCCTCACCAACACTTGTTGCCTGTATTTGTTTAATAAAAGACATCATGTTAGTTGTGAAGTGATATCGCATTGTGGTTTTGATTGGCGTTTCCCTCATAATTAGTGGCATTGAGTATATTTTCACATACCTGTGGAACATTTGTATGTCTTCTTTAGAGAAATGTCTATTCAAGTCCTCAGGGCAATTTTAAATCATGTTGTTAGTTTTCTTTATTATTGAATAATAGGAGGACCTTATATATTTTCAAAGTTAACCTTTTATCAAATATAAAGTTTGCAAACTATAGTTCATTGTGTAGGTTTTTTTTTACCCTGTTGATTGGATACCCAGTTTTCCCATCACTGTATGTTGAAGAGACTATATTTTCCCCATTGTGCAGTCTTGGTATCCTTGTTGAAGCTCGCTTTATCACATATGCATGAGTTCATGACTCTATGTGTCTGTCTTTATACCAGTATTATATTGTCCTAATTTTTGTAGCTTTGTAATATATTTTGGAATCAGGAAGTGTGAGGCATCTAGCTTCATTTTTCCTTCTCAAGATTGTTTTGACTAGTCAGGGTACTTTGTGATTGCATATGAATTTTAAGATTGCTTTTTCTATTTCTGCAATAAATTCCATTGAGATTTTGTTAGGAATTGCATTGGATCTGTAGTTCACTTTGGGTAAATGGACACGTTAGCAATATTAAGTCTTCTAATCCATGAACATGAGATGTTCTCCACTTACATCTATCTTCTTAAATTTCTTTCATCAATGTTTTAGAGATTTCAGTGTACAAGTCTTTCACCTCAGAGTTAAATTTATTCCCAAGTATTTTATTTGTTTGTATGCTATTGCAAATGGGGTCATTTTCTTAATTTCTTTTTTGGATTATTTGTTTTTAATGTATAAAATGAAATGGATTTTTATAGGTTGATTTCATGTCCTACATCATTATTGAATTTATTAGTTCTAACAGTATTTTTGTGGAATCTTTTGGGTTTTCTATATATAAGATTATATCATTTGCAAACAGAGACAATTTTACTTCCTTTCTGATTTGAACACCTTTTACTTCCTTTTCTTGCCTAATTTCTCTAGCTAAAACTTCCAGTATTCTGTTTAATAGAAGTGATGAAGGTGGGCATTTTGCCTTGTTTCTGATCTTAGAGGAAAACTTTCTACTTGTTTTTCACCATTGAGTATGGGGTTAGCTGTGGAGCTTTCATATATGGTTTTTATTGTGTTATTTCTGCTCTCATCTTTATAGTTACCTTTCTTATACTAACTTTGGGCTTAGTAATTTTTTTTCTGCTTCTAGCTAATTGAAGAATAAAGCTAGTTTATTTATTTGAGATCTTTTTTCCTTTTTAATCTAGGCATTTACTGCTATAAATGTCCCTGTTAGTACTACTTTTGCTATATCCTATAAACCTTGGTATGTTGTTTTCATTTCATTTGTCCAAATATATTTTCTAATTACCTTTTTCTTACTTATTTGACCCATTGGCTGTTCAAGAATATATTATTTAATTTTCATGTATCTGGGAATTTTCTGGTTTTCTTTCTGCTGTTGATTTATGGTTTCATTCATTGTGGTCTGAAAAGACACTTGGTATGATTTAAATTTTCTGAAGGCCTTTGTTAAAACTTTTTTGCAACTTAATACGTGATCTATCCTAGAGAATGTTTTTTGTGTGTTTAAGATGAATATTTATCCTGTTGCTGTTGAGTAGAATGTTCTGTGTATGTCTGTTAGGTCCAGTTGGTCTACATTGTTATTCAAGTCCTCTGTTTCTTTATTGCTGTTCTGTCTGAATGTTCTATCTATTATTGAAGGTAGGATATTGAAATTTGCTATTATTATCATTTTGTCATCTGTTTCTCTCTTTGGTGCTATCAATGTTTGCTTTATATATTTGTGTGATCTGATGTTGAGTGCATATATATTTATATTGCTGTATCTTCCTGGTGAATTGACGCTATTGTCATTATACAATGTCTTTGTCTCTTGTGACCATTTTTGATTTAAAGTCTATTTTGTCTGATATAAGTATTGTTACTCCTGCTCTTTTTTGCTCATCATTTGAAAGGAACATCTTTTTCCATTCCTTTACATTTAGCCTGTGTGTGTGTGTATGTCCTTTAAAGTGAGTCTCTTGTAGACAGCATATAGTTAGGTCTTGCATTTTTTAAAATCCATTCAGCCACAGATATGGTTCAAATGCTTGGCCCCTCCAAATCTCATATTGAAATTTGATCCTTAGTGTTGAATGTGGGGCCTGGTGGGAGGTGTTTGGGTCATGAGGATGAATCCCTCATGAATGGCTTAGTGCCTTCCCAATGATAATAAATGAGTTCTTACTTTAATATTAATAGTTCATGCAAGAGAAGATTATTTAAAGAAGCCTGGCAATACCTCCTCTCTCTCTTGCTCCTTCTCTTCCCAATCAGCACAATTTGCTTATTTTCTTTTTCAGGCATTTCTAATCTCTTCCTCTTTCTGGTGTCTGTCTGTGGCAGTTCTATTGTTCTCAGCAGCCCTTTGGCTTCTAGAGTGTGTCAGGGAAGACAGAAGTCCATTTCTTAGGCAGCCTCCTGAAAAGCCAGAATGTCTGGACATACACTCCACTCTTATCTTCCTTCCCATTCAAGGAAGAACATGCTCAAATATATTGGCCTTTGTCTTTTTTACCATGGGTCTAGAGTACCAGTAAGACATCCACCTCTCTTTTGTTCTCAATGGCTCCTAGGCATCTAGAGTATGGGGTGGGGGGGTCTCATCAGTGCACTGAGAAAGGTGAGACAGAAACCAGTCCTTCAGGCAGCCCTGAAAAAGCCCAAATCTTGGCTGTACACTTCAATACATTCCCTCCTCTGAGAGAAGTCAGAGTTGGGGTTTTTCCCACTTATTTCATGCTAAGCTGGCGTGGGGGGGTGGTGACTATGGCAAGTGAGTGTGTGCTAGTCCAAATATCCTCCTTTGTTCTCAGCAGCCCTCAACCTGGTGCAGATAGGTAAAACCAGTTCCTTAGTCAGCCCTCCAAAATGTCTGCATGTTGGGTTTATGTTTTAGTCTTCTCTTTCCCTCCCTAAGGAGAAGCTGGGACCTTCTTCCAATTGTGCCATGATGAGCCAGGTGGAGGGACTATGGTGAGTGATTGCCATAAGGTTTCCTGCTGGCTTTGACACAGATGGTTTCATGTTCACATATGGTGCAGAAGCCTTTTGTTTTCCGGATTCCTAACAAAGAAAACTGGTCTAGGTATTATTGTTGAATCGTTATCTCCATGGGAGAAAGAGAGTATGGGCATTCATATTCCCTATTTCTCCATCTTTCTGACATCTGGGACTGAGCAATTTTAATGTATTTAATTAACCTTAATTTTCCTACTTCTTCAAAATGCTTTTTTTCTCAATTGACTTAGCATTTTGGAACCTCTACTTCTTCATCTATTAAATGCAGAAAAACATTTTACTTTCCTTACAAGGATTCCATTTGACTGAAATGTAGTTTAAATCAGTGGTTCCCGAATGACAATTCTTGGATAAGTGCCTGGTTAACAGAGCCAGAATTGAGTAAAGATAACAAGGGACAATGTGGTAAAATTCAAATTAACCGGCACTGTCAACCCAAATTCCCACTGAACAGGTCTGGGGTGGAGATAAAGACTAATATGACATGAATTTATTTACCTTTCAAAGCTCCTTATGTGATTTTGTTACAGACAGCAAAGTTTGAGCCTCACAGCTTTATGTGGGTGCAAATTATATTTAAGTTGAGGTTATTATCAATACTATTAACAATGAAGAGTTAACTGCAGTGCTTGTGGAAATCAGAGGGACTATTCAAAATTTGTTCTAGGAACCATATGTCTTTCAGTACAGGTGATATTAAAAATGCAAATCAAGGCCGGGTGTGGTGGCTCACGCCTGTAATCCTAGCACTCTGGGAGGCCGAGGCGGGTGGATAGCTCAAGGTCAGGAGTTCAAGAGCAGCCTGAGCAAGAGTGAGACCCCGTCTCTACTATAAATAGAAAGAAATTAATTGGACAACTAAAAATACATGTGAAAAATTAGCTGGGCATTGTGGCACATGCCTGTAGTCCCAGCTACTCGGGAGGCTGAGGTAGAAGGATCGCTTGAGCCCAGGAGTTTGAGGTTGCTGTGAGCTAGCCTGATGCCACGGCACTCTACAGCCCGGGCAACAGAGTGAGACTCTGTCTCAAAAAAAAAAAATGCAAATCAAAAAGTGCTATTTATATTAATTGGTAGGCTCAATGATATGCTTTTTATCTTCAGAGTTTTTTATGGCTATGAAAAAATTAGCACCTAACGTAATTCCTAGCACATAGTAGGTCCTCTAGAAGTGTTAGCTACATTAATGGGTATGATATTAAATTGTGTACGCAATTGTCTGAGGTTAGCTGTGTAAGTGATATCACTGAAATTTAGCTATCAATCCATTCTTCCAATCAACAAACATTTCCTATATACCTCATATGTGCAAGACATTCTTTTGGCCTTTTTTGGGAAGTAAATCCTGAAAGCATGCATCTAAACTTCTAATTAACAAA
>CAUYRT010064748.1:0-43616 GCA_963574885.1 Lepilemur ruficaudatus
CTACAGGCATGCGCCACCATGCCCGGCTAATTTTTTCTATATATATTTGGTTGGCCAATTAATTTCTTTCTATTATTAGTAGAGACAGGGTCTCGCTCTTGCTCAGGCTGGTTTCGAACTCCTGACCTTGAGCAATCCACCCACCTCAGCCTCCCAGAGTGCTAGGATTACAGGCGTGAGCCACCGCGCCCAGCCAGGGCTGAGATTTGTATCCAGACTGGACACAGAAAGGTAAGCTTTAACCACATGTGTCTACAAGAAACACATTTAATCATAAAGACAAAGACAGAAGGACAGAAAAAGATCATGCAAACACTAAGCTATGGAAAGCTGATATGGCTATATTAAAATCAGACAAAGTAGACTTTAAGACAGAGTATTATTAGAGATAAATAAGATTATTTCATAATGCTAAAAGGTCCATTCATCAAGAAAACAAAACAATCTTAAATGTGTACATGCCTAATAACAAAGATCCCAAATAGATGAAATAAAAACTGACAAAACTAATCAAGAAACAGACAAACCAATAATCAGTTTAACATCCCTCATAGCAACAGATGAAATAAGCAGTCAAAATATCAGTTAAGATACAATTTGAAAAATACTATGAACCAACTTGAACAAATTAATATTTATTTATAGATCACTATACCAAACAGTGACAGTTGGAATATTGACCAAGATAGGGCATATGATGGGCCATAAAATAAACCTCTATGAATTTCAAAGGATCAAAATCAGAGGGTACATTCTATGTGAATAAAGGGATTAAATCTAATAAATATCTTGAAAATTCCAAATTATCTGGATAGTAAATACCACACATATATAATCCATGAATGAAAGAACAAATCACAAGCAAAAATTTAAAAATATTTAAACTATATGATAATAAAAAGACACATAACAAAATATAGGAGATTCAGCTACAGGTGTCCTTAAAGGGAAATCTGTAGCATTAAAAAAATTATACATATATGAGTGAAAAGAAGAAAGGTCTAAAATCAAAGCAGCTAAAAAGAGAAGAGTAAGTTAAGCCCCAAGTAATTAGAATGAAGGAAATAAAAATAAATGTGGAAACTCATAAAAAGAAAACACAATCAACCAGGTAAGAAGTTGGTTCTCTAAAAGATTAATAAAAGTGCTAACTCCTAGCAAAACTGGTTAAGAATAAAAGAGAGAAAACATAAGACTAGTATAAAGAATGAAAGAAGGAATAGTATTAGAGCTCCTACAGCCATGGAAAGATAAGGTGACATTATTAATAACTTCATGCCAATAAATTCAACACCTTAGATGAAATGGACAATTAACTGAAAAACACAAATTCAATGAAAACACACATACACACACACAAACAAACCCCAGAAAATCTAAAGAGCCCTATATCTATAAAAGATTAAATTTTTATAACTTCCCATAAAGCAAATTCCAGGCTCAAGCAGCTCTACTGGTGTATATTCTATTAAAGATTTAAAAAATAAAAACTACCAATCTTACATAAATTATTTCAGAAAATTAAACAAGAAGAAACACTTCCCAAGCCATTTTATGAGATCAGCATAACACTGATACTAAAACTAGACAAGGACTTCAAAAGAATATACAACTAGAGACTAATATTCCTCATGAATATAGACATAAAAATCCTTAATAAAATATTAGTAAATCAAATATAGGAATATACAAAAGTGAGCATATCATGACCAACTGGAGCTTATCCCCAAAATGCAAGATTTGTTTACTATTGGAAAATCACTCAATGTAATTCATTGCATATAATTATTGGAATAAAGAAGAAAAATCATTACAATTTCTATAGATACAGAAAAAGTATTTGACAAAATTAAACATTCATTCATGATCAAAAACTCTCAGCAAACTAGGAATGGAAAAAAATTTGTCATGCTGATAAAGGACATCTACAAAAAGCATTCAGCTAACATCATACTTTTCTTTAAAATTGAAACGGGGTCTCACTTGGTTGCCCAGGCTGGAGTGCAGTGGTGTGATCATAGCTCACTGTAGCTTTGAACTCCTGGGCTCAAGCAATCCTCCTGCCTCAGCTTCTCAAGTAGCTGGGACTACAGGTGTGTGCCACCACACCCAGCCATATATATATATATATATATATATTTTTTTTTTTTTTTGTAGAGATGGGATCTCGCTATGTTGCTCAGGCTGGCCTCGAACTCCTGGCCTCAAGTGATCCGCCTGCCTCAGCCCCTCAAAGTGCTGGGATTGCAAGCATGAGCCATTGTGCCCAGCCAAAAAACACACAGCTAGCATCATACTTAATGTTTAAACACTTTCTACTTAAAATGAGGAACAAGGCAAGGGTGTCTGCTCTCATCACTTTAATTCAACATCATATTAGAGAAACTAGCCAGTGCAATAAGAAAAAACAGAAGGCATACCAACGGAAAAGAAAAGAATAAGACTGCCTTTATCTGCAAAAGACATGATTTTGTATGCAAAAAATCTTAAGGAACCTACCAAAATCTAAGTAAATTAAGCATTCTCACAAGATACAGTCAACATACAAAAATCAACTGTATTTCCATATACCAGCAATTGGAAAATGAAATTTTAAAAATACCATTTATAATAGCACCCACACCCATAAAATTCTGAGGGATAAATTTAATAAAAAACATGCAGGACCTCTATACCAAAAACATTGCTGAGAGACAGTAGAGACAATATAAATAAATGGATAGATATTGCTTGCTCACGGATGGGAAAATTCAACATTGTTAAGATGTCCAATCCCTCAAAATTGGCAAATACATTCAATGTAATAATCACTATCAAAACTTCAGCAGGCTTTTTGTAGAAATTGACAAGCTGATTCTAAAATTTGGAATTTTGCATATGGAAATGCAAAACCTAGCCTACCTAAAACAATATTGAAAAAGAAGAACAAAGCTGAGGAATATACACTACCCTCACTTCAAACTTCTTTTGTCGAGGTACAGTTATCTAGACAGTATGGTACTGGCAAAAAGACAAACAGATTAATAGAACAGAACAGAGAGCCCTGAATTAGACTCACACATGTTCAGTCAAATAGTTTTTAACAAGGGTGCCAAAGAAATTAAATGGGAAAAGTAAAGTATTTTCAATAAGTGGGGTTGGAACAACTGGATATCTATAAGGAAAAAGAGAACCTAGACACCTATTGTCACACAATAAACAAAAATTAATTTCAGGCATATCATAGACCTAAACCTAAAAGCTAAAACTATAAACCTTCTATATAAAAACTGGATAATATTTTTGTGACTTTAGTGTAGGCAAAGATTTTTTAGAGAGAAAACAAAAATGACTGACCTATAGAGAAAAATTGATAAATTGGATTTCCTCAAAATTTAAAACTTATAGGTATCTAAATTGGAAAGAAGCAAAATTATCTCACTTCATAGTTAGCATGATCTTATATGTAGAAAACCTTAAAGGTTCCACAAAAAATTGTTATAACTAATAAATGAATTCATTTACTAGTTAATAAATGCTACTTACAGGATATACCATCAACGTACAAAAATCAAGTCACACTTCTATACACTAACAGTAACTACCCCCAAGAGGAAATTAAGAAAACAATTCCATTTACAATAACATCAAAAAGAACAAAATACTTAGGAATACATTAAAACGAAGATGTGAAAGACTTGTACACTGAAAACTACAAAACAATTTTGAAAGAAATTAAAGACAACATAAATAAATAAAAAGATCCCATGTTCATGGACTGGAAGACTTCTTATTGCTAAGATGACAATAATACCCAAAGTAACCTACAGATTCAATGCAATCCCTTTCAAAATCCCAATGATAGTTTTTGTAGAAATAGAAAAACCCATCCTAAAATTCGGATGGAATCTCAAGGGACCCTAAATAGCCAAAAACAATCTTGAAAATGATAAGCAAAGTTGGAGGACTCTCACTTTCTGATTTAAAAATTAATACAAAGCTACAGTAATCAAAAACCATGTGATTGTGGCATAAAGAGACACATAAACCAACGGAACAGAATAGACAGCCCAGGAGTAAGGTCTTACATATATGGCCAAATGATTTTTCACAAGGGTGCCAAGGCCATTCAATGGGAAAAGAGCAGTTTTTTCAACAAATGGTGTTGGATATCCACATGCAAAAGAAGAAAGTTGAACCCTTACCTAACACCATATACAAAAATTAACTCAAAATGGATCAAACAACAGAAGAGCTAAAATCATAAAACTTTTAGAAGAAAACATAGGGGAAAGTTTTATGACATTAGCAACGATTTCCTGGATATGACACTACAAGCATAGGCAATAAAAGAAAAATTAGGTAAACTACATCAAAATTTAAAACTGTGCATCAAAGGACACAGTCAATATAGTGAAAAACAACCTACAGAATATGAAATAATATTTTCAAATAAAAAATCTGAGAAGGGGTTAATATACAGAATATATAAAGAACTCTTATAATTCAACAATCAAAAAACCCAATTAAAAAATGGACAAAAGACTTGAATAGACATTTCTCCAAAGAAGACATTGAAAGGCTCATGAGCACATGAAAAAATGCTCAAACATCAGTAGCTATTAATGAAATGCAAATCAAAACCACAATGAGATACCATTTCACATACATTAGGATGGCTATTATTTAAAAAATAGAAAAAACAAGTATTGGTAAGGATATGAAAACTGGAACACTTACACAATGCTGATATAAAATGGTGCAGCCACAGTGGGAAAGAGTATGGTGCTTCCTCTAGAAAATAAGCACCATATGCTCTAGCATTTGCACTTCTAGATATATCACAAAAGAACTGAAAGCAAGGACTCAAACAGACACCTGCACACCAATGTTCATAGCACTATTATTCACAATAGCTAAAAGGTAGAAACAACTCAAACAGATGAACGGATAAACAAAATATAGTACACACATACAATGGAATAATATTCAGCCTTAAAAGGGAACGAAATTCTAACACATGCTACAAGATGAATTTTGGAAATATTACACTAAGTAAAATAAGCCAGATATAAAACGATAATTACTATATGATTCTATTATATGAGATACCTAGAATAGGCAAATTCATAGACACAAAGAGGTAACAGAGGTTACCAGGGGCTGAGGGAAAGGGGAGATGGGGAGTTATTATTTAATGGGCATAGAGTTTCTATTTGAAAAAGATGAAAAAGTTCTCTACAGTGTATAGTGATGATAGTTGCATAAAAATGTGAATGTACTTAACGCCACTGAATGGTACATTTTAAAATGGTTAATATGGTAAATTTTATGTTATATATATTTAACCACAATAAGCAAATAATAAGAACTCAAAAAATTTTTTAAACATTTTATTATCAAAAGACACCATTCATAAAATGAATAGACAAGTCACAGACCGGGGAAAAATATTCACGCCACACATATTTGACATAGGACTTTTATCTAGAATATACAAATAATTCCTGTAACTTAATAAAAACACAAATCAATTTTTAAATGGTCAAAAGACTTGGAAACTTCATAAAAGATGACACACAAGTAGCGCATAAGCACATAAAAAAGGGTTTAACATCAATTAGTCATCACAGAAATACAAATTAAAACCACAATTATATAACACTATACCCCAATAGAATGGCTAAAATGAAAAAAACTGACAATATCAAATGCTGACAAAAATGTAGAGCAACAAGAACTTCATACTTTGTTAGAGGGAACATAAAACAGTACAACCACTTTAGAAAACTGTATGGCATTTTTAAATAGTTAAACATCTACCCAATGATCCAGAATTTCCCACTTGGAGGTATTTATCCAAGAGAAATAAAAACATTTGTCCACCAAAAGTAAGTATGTATTTATTTAGAGATAGGGTCTCATTCTGTCACCCAGGCTGGACAACAGTGCAGTGGTGTGATCATAGCTTGCTGCAGCCTTAACTCCCAGGCTCAAGTGATCCTCCCACCTCAGCCTCCCAAGTAGCTAGGACTACAGGCATGCACCACCATGCCCAGCTAATTTTTTCTATTTCGTGAAGATATGGGGTCTCGCTATATTGCCAGGCTGGTCTTGAACTTCTGGCCTTAAGTCCCACCTCTGCCTCCCAAAATGCTGGGATTATACATGTGAGCCACCAGGCCCAGCCCACCAAAAGTTTTTTTTGTTGTTGAGACAGAGCTTTGCTCTGTTACCTGGGCTGGAGTGCCATGACATCAGCCTAGCTCACAGCAACCTCAAACTCCTGGGCTCAAGCAATCCTCCTGCCTCAGCCTCCCAAGCAGCTGAGACTATAGGTGCGTGCCACCACGCTTGGCTAATTTTTTCTATTTTCAGTAGAGACAGAGTCTTGCTCTTGCTCAGGCTGGTTTTGAACTCCTGACCTCAAGCAATCCTCCCGCCTCGGCCTCCCAGAGTTCTAGGATTGCAGGTGTGGGCCACCACGCCTGACCTCCACCAAAAGTTTTGTACAAGAATGTTTGTAGCAACTTTATTCATAATAGTCCCAAACTGGAAATATCTCAATTGGCCATCAACACTATATATGGTACAGATATAGCATACAGTATATCCATATAATGGAATACTACTCAGCAAAAAAAAAAAAAGAAAAAGAAAAAAAGAAAAATCCAAACTAACACAAAATGAATGAATCTCAAAAACATTATGGCCAAGAAAAAGGCCAGACACAAAAGTACACACTGTATTATTCCATTTATACAAAGTTCTAGAACAGGCAAAACTATTTAAAAACCTATGATGACAAAAATCAAAAGAGGAGTTACTATGGGGTTGACTAAGCAGGGGCACAAAGAAGCTTACTGAGGTGATGGAAATGTTTTTTTATCTTTTTTTTTTTTTTTTTTTTGAGACAGTCTCATTCTGTTGCCCAAGCTACAGTGCCGTGGCATCAGCCTAGCTCACAGCAACCTCAAACTCGTGGGTTCAAGCAATCCTTCTCCCTCCCGAGTAGCTGGGACTACAGGCATGCGCCACCATGCCCAGCTAATTTTTTTCTATATATATTTTTAGTTGGGCAATTAACTTCTTTCTATTTTTAGTAGAGACAGGGTCTCACTCTCGCTCAGGCTGGTTTCAAACTCCTGACCTTGAGCAAGCCGCCCCCCTCGGCCTCCCAGAGTGCTAGGATTACAGGCGTGAGCCACCGCGCCCGGCCTGTTTTTTTTATCTTAATAGAGATGTAGGCTACAATGGATATATGCATTTGTCAAAACCAACTGACGTATATAAGATGTGCATTTCACTTATGAAATTATACCTCAATTTTTTTTAAAAAAAGGAAGAAAAGTCTTCTAACAGAGCTAAAAAATAACAAAAAAAAAATAAATAAATAAGCAAAAAAGAAAGAAAGAAAAGTGGTGGCTTAAACACAATGCTGTTGGAAGCACTGGAAAGAAGTCCAGTTCCGCCATGTATCCATGCACACTAGTAGCAGATGGCAGCATGGTACAGCAAAAAGAAGTGTTATGTAGCCCAGAAGTGTTACAAAGCCCTAGCTAGGCAGGGCCCTGGGCCTGTTTCCTCACCTATAACATGATAAAGTTTAGTGTCTGCTCCACCTTGGTGCCTAGCAATACTATCAAGATGAGAGAGCTAATATGGTAACACAGTGGAAAGTTAAAATACTGATGCTGATACTGATGCTGGAAAAATAAGAACAGGCTAAAGACTTCCTCCCCTTCTATGATGCTCCAGGGCCACCTATACCTTCAAACTTCTCTGGGAGACTTGAGATTGGACCCTTAGGTACGGCCTTTCCAACACCTGTTTGGCCCCCAAAGAGCACTTTCGATTGATTCATTGCTACTATACAACCCTCCAACCTACCTCAAAAAACTTTTTACTAAGGCCTACCTACAGAGAGAACTGAGCCAAATGTCACAACTTTAGATTATTACCACTAAACAGAGAGCGGGGAAAACAAAGAAGGTAAAGAAAACAGCGTTCAGATCACCATCTGGGGAACTCAGGAACTGGCAAAGTTTGGCACTTCCAAAGCATGTTGCACACTTGCCTTCCATCCATCACCTGCCTCCCAACAGGGGACTTCACAAGGCAACCACCGTGATGGTCTTTTACAAACAACAGTAATTAAAGGGAAATTACTCCTGCCTCCAGGGACACAGGCTGCTGTCTGTAAGGTTTCACTAACATACTCAGGCTCCTGTGGGCAGGCCTGTACCATCCAGGCACCCATCTGCCACCCTTGGGACAGGGCATGGCAGCAGGATGGGGGTCCTCAAAATAACCAAAGTGCCAGGGAGCCCTGGAACCAGCAGACCAAACCCAGTTACCAATTTGTCAGGGTTGACAAAGTGATACCAAGGGCCAGTCATTTAGCCCTTCATTCTCTGGTCTTCCTTAATACTCTAGTGGTGACAGCAAAAAACACCCAACTGACTTACCTCTCATTGGACCGTGTCATGTAGTCAGTAAATTCCTGGTCTCCCTTGATCACCTCCAGGGGGACCACCAGGTTAACATCAGAATCGGTGTTCCGTAGCTGGTTGAGTTTAATATTCACTGAGAAGAGGTAATCCCGAACGTCCTCGATGCCCACCTTCAGGCCCTTGCACACCACATATCTGGCAGGAGATACCCTGTCACTCCACTGAGCAAGGGCTTTCTCCCCACACATCTCTTTCCCCCCACCTCCTTGTGGAGTCCCAAAGATAAACAGCTTCCCTGTTCAACCTTAAGTCTTAAGTCTACGCACAAAGAACAGCCATAGACTCTTTGTGTGGCAAAAGTTCAACTCAAATCCTTCCCTTTTATGTTAGGTGTATTTCCATTCTCTGTGGCAGTGGATCCCAACTGCCCTGTGCCAGACAGGCTGAATCACCACCACCTGGAGAGCCTGTTAAATTACAGACCTAATGAATCAGACTCTCCAAGGACGGAGCCCAAAAGTCTGTGTTTTTAACAAGCCACCTGGCAATTCTCTCTGTTCTATTTTCTCTCACCTAGTGTGTGGGCACTACGTCCCACCTGGCATGCCAGCAGTGCCTCTGGATAGTGGTCTCCTTGCCCCTTCCCAGCCCATGTCCCTCCAAGTGTTACTATTATTGGTCACCTTCTCCTGGGCCAAGCTAGGAATATCCCACGTAAGTGTGGAAAATAAGATTTGCGGAGATGGCAGACGCTGACCTGACACAACACAGAACCAATAACATGCAAGAATGCTGACTCCTACTGGCTCTAATCACATCTTTAAAGTCAATGTTTTTATTGTAGCTTGAGAGGTCATGCCAGAGACATGCACTGGGATTTGCTGTTCTGACATTTAGCCAACTAGTCCGGCTGAAATAGAGACAAAGGCCTCACCTCTCTGAGTTGGCAGGACGGCTGGTAATGGGCTTGAAGAGACATACTCGTTCAAAGCAGCAGTACAGTAGGTAGATAAGCCCCACACTGAACGGTGTGAACAGGTCAAAGGTTTTACAGATGAAGTGGCCTCCTGGATTAAAGAGAAAACACCAAAAGCAATCAATGGGTCTGTTCCTAGAGACGGGTAAGGTAGTCCCAGGGAGTAAATATGACAAAGTCAAGGAATCAGCACCTGGGTCCATTTTAAGTCAGAGACAATTTGAGGGGGAGAATCGGCTTTAGACTTTGAGGATTCTATAGCCCTTTCTTCTTCCCCAAAGTCCTCATTTAGCCACCTGTCACCTGATATAAGCAGATCTCAACTTCCCAGCCAACCCCGGGACATGCTTGTCCAATAGGGCCTACAGTGTGTTCTGGGGCAAGGGGATGGCTGAGGAAGTGTCACCTGTCCGGACAATGGACAGCGCCATGAGGAACTGACACAGCAGTAGCTGTTTGCTGAGGATCTCCTGCAGGTTCTCCTGCCCCTCCACCGAGAAACCCTGAAACAAGAGCACAAGGATTAGGGTAGGAAACAGAAATGATAAGGACTGAGAAGAAAATCCCTATCTAATCTTCATTGAGAGTTCTTCAAGTGTCTTCATTGCTCTCTACCATCTGACTGATAAAGACAGAGCTCAGTGTTTAAGTTACTTTGGCAAGGTGACATGGCGCAATACAGACGGAGTGAGCACTAGAATCCAGGCTTAACTATGGGACCAATGCCGCTTTCCTGCTCTATCCCTCTCAGGGGATAGATTCAAGTCTGCTTTTCCAAGGAGATGGTCCAGAAAATTTTTAAGCCCCTGTGGGAATCCAGGGAAGAGTAAGGCAGAACAGAGGCAAAATACTGGCCAGTCACAGGTCAACCACAAGATAGGAAACAGAGTGTGCTGGTGCGTCCCAACAAGACCAGGAAGCAAGTGTATTGGGCACACTCTGCTTGGGCTCACTAACCCACAGCTCTGACTATTGACTAGGTCCCAGTCTGATGACACGAGAAAAGTTAACTCTGACAGTAAAGTAATATCTCTCTCTGTTAACCAATACCCTCTTTCCTGTCGTAAGACCATGGAGCCTCTTCCCTCAAAGAATATGTGCTGTTATTCCCAGAGTATGATCTCCCTCCTTGTGAGATCCCCACAGGGAGCAGAGAGCCAAGCTTAAATAAAAGCAAAGAGGGGGAAGGTTGAATGGGAATAGTTTCGGTTTTGCAAAATGAACAAGTTCTGAAAATTGGTTCTGCAATAGTGAATATACCTAACATTACTGGAAAGTATACCCTTAAAAATGATTATGATGATAAATTTTATGGGTTTTTTTTTTTTTTTTTTTTACGACTTAAAAATTTTTTTAAGAAGGAGGCTGGCCTCTGTTAAACTGGTGCCAGCCAGGCCAGGTCTCCCTGACTCAGTCCTATAAAAGTAACAGCTAAAGGACTCAGGATCAAAAATGTTTAGCAATGTCTTTCAGACTTACAGATGCTTCTCAAAATGCAGGCCTGATTATAAGGTGAATTAAAGAAAAAAAAAAAAAGCCCAGGTCACCCTCTACATTGCTGAAGCAGAAAGACAATCCATCAGTTTGCACCTCTGGCTGCCACAATGCAATGGCTGCCTCACAAGCACCATGGCGCTATCAGACCCCCACATCTGCCCAGCCAGAGCAGCCCTTCCCTCACAGCCAGCACCAAGCCTATCTATCTGTCGTGTCCTGCTGTGCACAGCGCTTTGGTGAGCCAGGGCATCTTCAGATGCCATGCTGACATCCTGCCTGCCATCCCTCACTTTGCACACAGCTAATGCTTGAGAGGGCCCCAGAGGCTTTTCTCAACTCTAGCTATCTGACCCTGAGGCAACTGTCTGTCCTTCCTGCAGGGTAAGTGGTGGCTTACTCCAGAAAGGACTACCTGTAGTATCAGATGACTGAGTGAAAACTTCTGCTGCACATAGCTGCAACAGGCTCCCTTCTCTGTCTCAAGCAACCATCCAAAGACAAGGCCCCTTGAATATTCACTTTAGCCCAGCAACTGAGTCTCCCATGGATTCCCCTAAGCTGTTGTCTTTTGTTATATGGCCATATGTCTCACCATGAGAGGCTTAGGAGTGGCCACATATACAGCCTCCACCAGGAGCAAAACCAAGATGACAAATGACGGAAATGTTCTTCCCACTCAGTTTTGCCCAGTTGATTGTAGTCATGGTCCTTGCCTCACCATGTCTCACAGCAAACCAAGGCCCTTTGACAAAGTGAGCTAACAAGTTCCACCTTGCTCCAGGCAAAGGTATTCACAACATCACAGTCTTTACAAAATGATCATAGAAAATATGTACTAACATAATAAAAATGCATACTATCTGAATAGTGGACTACTATCTTCAGGGGACAGTTAAAGGAACAAACAAAACAAAACAACTCTCACACCTTTAAAATAACAAATCCCTAATGCATCACTCTATGGAGAAAAGGTCACCTACCCCATCAGCCATCAGAAAGTGGACACCCTTGCGATCTGTGTTATCCAGGACAAAATTCCGAAAAGCAGAGATGTTCTCCGGGCGGGTGATATCTCCATCTCCATCAATCCCACCCTCACCTGGCAGGACACAAGATTCACAGTGAGCTCATCTGCCCTACATATGCCAGAGCTGGGACACGAGCTCTCTGGGACAGTGGACACAGGTATCAGGTTGCGTCTGGAGCCCTGAGGCCCATCCTGCAAGGCTGTCTTCCAGGGGGAAGAACAGCGCCCTGCTATAATAAACCAGAGTTCAAAAGGAGCTGGCCAGCCAAGAGTCATCAACTGAAACAGCGCCTGTCTCTGTAAGACCCAAGTTGTGTTTAAAGCACGTATAGGAACCAATATCAAATTTTAAATAAAGACTGTTATGAAAGCACTTAGGATTTGCTGCCAAATCACAGCAATCAAGATAGAGTAGAGGAACTGCTGTGGGGCTGCTGAGCTGTCTGATACCCAGCCTATTCCACACGTGGCACAAAAGGCTGGAGATGTGTGTGGGGTTTATATTTGTTAATAACCCTGCCAGCTCTCAGCCAGAGATCAGGCAGTTTCATTATCTTCTGCCACCACAAGAGAAGAGTGCTCCTGAAAGAAGGAATTAATATGGCTTTGATGCGAGTTTGCCGAGCAGAGTGTCTGACCTGTATTCTGCAGGCCTGGGGTAAAAAGGGACAGTCCAGAGGGAACCAAGACCCTCATGACATGGACTATGAATCCCAGGCAAAGAGACCTAGGAAAGAAACAGCATGTAGATAACAGCTGCTTCCAACCTGAAGTCCCCACAGAGGGGATGTCCCTCATACCTCCTAGTATCCCCTCCTTAAAGTCCCTACCATAGTAGGGTTCGAAGAGTTCACTGGAGGCAGAGTAGAAGTCCTCTAGCTTGAAGTCATTAGGACCCTTCAGAGTCATTCCAAAGCCCTTTGCATGCCACTTCTTCCTCCACAGCACATACTCTGAGAAGCCTCCTGGGCCTGCACAGACGTCAGCAAAGTACAGCAGCTCAGCTTCCCGGTCCTTCACCAGCAGCTTCTGCAAAGCCAAGCAGAAGACAAGGGAGGAAGGAAAGATGGCTTGATGGGGAACAGGAAGGAGAATGCAGGGAGAGTAAAATAAGCCTTTCAGCAAGTATAATCCAGAGCCCCTACCAGGGCCACAACATCCCAGGAAGTGTATCTTCTCTGATTATTGCCCAACCCACCCTAAAAATACCTGGAATATCTATCACACAATGAGGCCTAGCTTAGACTCCTAATAAAAATATCTTCGTGGGTATCTGAATATGTATTTTTTTTATTGCTCAGAGTCTTTTTCTCACCATATCCTCTCTTTCCAGAGTCCCAGTGAGCAGAATAATGCTGTATGCCCCATATTACAGATAGGGAAAAAGAGGCACTGAGACACAAAGTCACAAAGTAACCTGTTCACAACCAGTCTGCAAGAAAGTTAAATCAGAATCCAGTCAGACTGATCTCAAAGCTCAGGTCTTCCTGTCCAGCCAAAGTCTGGGGGGCTCTAATGTCACCTCCTCCCATCCAAAAGGACCTGCTTTTCCAGACTATGGGCTCTGCCTTCCTTTCACCCCTTCCTCCTTGGCTCTCCTCCCCTTTTTTCCCCCAATTAACTTTTTATTTTAGAATAATTTTGGATTTACAGAAAAGTTGCCAAGATAGTACAGAGTTCCTATACTCCTCACCCAGTTTCCAGTTTTGTTAACACCTTACATAACCATGGTACATTTGTCAAAACTAAGAAACCAATATTGGCACATCACGATTAACTAAATTCCAGACTTCACTTAGGTTTCACTAGCATCCTTTTCTGTTCCAGAATCTAATCTAAGATACCACATTCATTTGGTCTCCCTCCTTTTCTGCACTCCCATCCTCCTTCTCCTGCCTTTGCCCAGTGCCAGCCAGGGAGGCTGGGGCAGTGCGCAGCTGGAAGCTGACAAGGCAGGGAGGGAAGGAAATACTGGTGTGCAGCCAACGGCAGCTTCCAGGCAACCCTCAGGGTGCCCACCCACCTTGGGACTGACTAAACAACAATACTCATTTGAATCTTGATGTGATTATATTTTTGGCCCCTCGAACAGCTTTTTCTCTTAACCTCAAATGCTGAACCCAGAACTGGTCCATACGCTAGAGATGCTCACACCTCAGCCCTATATAGTGAATTCTGCTCACTCTCCACTGCAGAGAGGATGGACCATCTGCAGTGGTGATACCAAAAGGTTGAGTTCTACAAGTGGGTGACCGCAGGAGACTATGGTTGGCCTGGAACTGTGATGAACACTTAGCAGTACGGGGCTTGGGGACCTCAGCCTTCCCTTTCTACAGGTTTGGCATGGCCAAGTGCTTGTCCAGGGTTCTGCAACTGCTAGATGAAGATCAGAAAGCTTTAGGGGAAACAGTTATAAGAAAGAAATAGACATACTAATGTGCACAACCCAGTCACTTCTAGGTGACAAGGGCCTTGTCTCTGATGATAGCTATCTGGCTTCATCAAAATAGTGAAAAAGTCTCCAGAGAAAGTGACTTTAGCTAAAAATAAATTTCATCATCCTGTGACAAGCCCACCCCAGGCATGCTGGGACATACCAGTTCTTTCCCCATTTCCCCACTACTCTACCCTAGCATCCTTCGTCCCTGAGCCATCAGTTATTCATATTTTGGGATTATATTCATTTGCACACAAAAGACCTAATGGCCTTTACTAAGAACATTATGTAGCACCTTCAAGTCAGCACAGTGGTGATGAGGCAGGGGTCACGAGTTTAAGCCTGCACACTCTACAGAGGGAAAACACTGTTCCTTACCACTGGCCGTGGAGCCCCAGGCTCCAGCCTCTCTGGGTGAACCACTGGTCCAAAGGAAGACTGGGGGAAGGATGGGGAATGATCAATGAGAGCATCTCGCCTCCGAAAAGAGGGCACGAATATGATCTCATTCTGTGATTTTGAGATGTGTGGCCCTCACAGGCCATGGCCAGGAGGTCTCTTCACAGGAAGAGCAGCTAGAGTTCCCACCTCTGCCACTTCCTGGCTGTGCAGTCAAGGGCAAGCACACAATTTAGTCATTAAGCTCCAGCTTTCCTCAACTGTAAATTGGGACTAATACAGGTATTTCTCAAGGCTGTTGTAGGATTCAAGATCTACATTCAGTTTTTGTCTTCTATAAGGTTTCACAATGTTTTCTTACCTCGACAACATTCCCAGGCACACAAATCCCTGCCATAATGTAATGGTTTATAATATGCTTCCATATACCCTAAGGGTCTAATTTCCCTTCCCTAGCTTGTCTCTTCCAATTCTTGTTTATAATTTCCTACTCCCCACCCCCACCAGTCCCTTTTCTCCTTTTACAACCTGCAGCACCAGAGACCTATTTAAAAACTTCAGAGTCTACCCCCACCCCCGACTGCCCCCATTACCACCTCCCAACCTCTCCACACTCCAAGCTTCAAGTTCTCCTGCTCTTAGTCTGTAATTCGCCTGATCCAAGAGCCACTAGCAAACTTGGTTGTGTGCCTGGGTCTTCAGCCACTCCCTCCTCTGCTGGGGACTGCTCTAGTGTCTCTGTTCGCCTGAAAACCACACCAAGCCTGCTGGGCTTGGCTGTCATTCTGGTCCTCAGGGGAAAACAGAGATGAAAAGAAAGAAGAAAACACTAGGGGCTCGAGAGAAACCATTCTCTATAGTGGAGTGTAGAGAAACATCTCTGAAAGGGCAATTCTCCACGGCCACTAACAATCAATTCAGGTCAAGAAGCTGCCTGAAGCGTTACAAACACGGCTGCCTTTTCCATGTAACTAACATCTCCACCCTCGACCTGAATGGTACAATCTGGGTGCCTACTTCATTTTCATGACAGCAAAAAGCAATAACCAGATACCAGCTGCTGGAGGCATTTACATTCAAAAGCCCAAAAAGACGCTGTGACTTCCCATCAGCTTGACAGAGCTCCTCTGCCAGGCAGGGGTTTAAAGGAAATCATTTGGAGCTCAGCAAATTAAATCAACATTATATCAACCTAATTTTCTCAAGATGCTAATTCCAAAAGCCCTTTTGTGCTGCCTGCTGGTAGTGGGAAATGGGGAGGGAGACCTGGGAGAGAAAAATGGTAAAGGCTGGAGGGGTCTACATGCCAGCTTTGCCAGCATGGAGGAAGCAGTTAGGTAGGTGGAGCTGAAACATTAAAGAACTTGGAAAATAAGTTTCTTTAGCCAGTGGATAATCAGGGGGTCTAGTGGAATGAGGGTGAGTGAAGCAGAAACAGGTTTGGGGCTAGCTGGCCCCTGGCCCTGCCACTGTCACAGAAAACTAACTTACTAGGACTGGGTAAGAATGCTTTGAAACCCTGAGGGGAATTTGAGAATGTAATTTCATTTTTTCTTTCTCTATCACTACAGAGGGTCTGTGTTCAGAGAAATGAGATGCAGCAGAGTAGAAAATCATTTTGCTCTACCACTTTCTGAGAAGGTCTAAAGCCTCATAATTATGATCCCACATAAAGCTTGTTCAGAGAGGCAGGAAGGCAAAGTGGCCCAGTCTATAGTCACAAATCTTACAGCTGGAATAGATCTTAAGAGCCTTTTGGTTCTACCCCAGCCCTCTGGCAGGTTAGCAGGGCTTATTTCAGAATGAGGCAGCTGAGGCTGGAAAAAGGTATGAAGTTAAGTGATACTTCCTGCTTCATGAGTGCTGCATCTCTCTCCACCGCATCCCAGCAATACAGACTAGATTTTCAGACACGATACTGATTGTAAACAGACCAGTGAAAATGCCCACATTTCATTCAACAGACCACATTTCCCAGAGTACTCCCCTCTCATATCAGAAACTGCATCCAAAGCAGACGATGTCACAGGTTTCAATTTGGAAAATAAGCTTGCTTTAAGAACTGTACTCACCCTTCCAGTCTACCCCATGGTAGAAAGGAGGAAGGCTAAAGTTCCCTGGTGGTAAGTGGCCTCCAAACTCCAATGAGTAAGAGAGGCTTTACAAACATCCCAAACCTGCACCTTACCAGCTCTCAAATCCACCAGAGCGAACATTCAGATGTAAGTACCATGGGAACAGGGGGCCCATCTATCTCATTCAAAATGATATACCCAGTACCTGGCAAAAAGCAGGGCTGGATGCATATGTTTGATAAATGCAGGAGGGTGGCATGGGCCCTAACTCATGGCCTCACCTTCCTGCTTCCTAGGCCTATAGATGCTATAGCTGTTGATTTTGCCCAGGAATGTCCCTTCTCCACTGCTGCAAGTCCTGCCCACCTCCAATGGGAGTGAACAACATGATCTACAGAATTTGGGGACTGGAACTCTGGGACTGAAGCAGTTGCCCTGGAGAAAACTGCTTACTGGGGCACTCCTGGGACCACAGGGATACTGTGGGACTCTATCTGAGGAGCTCAAAGCAAAATACCTCTATCACATAGCAGGAATATTCTCCCAGCATTGAAAAAATGGCAATTTCCAAGCCACTGAAGCTTAAGCCCATTTAGCACCACAAATTCAGAAGCAAAATCTTGTTCTCACCCCACAAGAGTCCCGTGGATTTGTGAACATGCGATCAAACACAAAATCCATGTTAGCCATCTTCATCGCTGCCCTGCAACAAAGATAAAAACGTGCAACTCACGGGGAGCTCAGGAGTGGAAATTTATTTTTTAAAAGTGCAGCTCACTACCAATAGATACAGAGAGGTGAGGCTCAAATGAAAAAGGGGAGCAGTTGTGCCAAGGGAGGGGAGGGAAATGTCAGCAAACCTGTTTAGGAAGAAGACTCCTCGGATCATCTCGTAGGGATTGGCCCGAGTCCGAGCTCGCCGCATCTCCTCCCCATCCAAGACATCAAACACGCTCTGTCCAGAGAGAATCAGAACCTCAAGGTGAGCGTCATCTTAGCCCCTCCAGGATGGCACAGGGGTCTTAGGAGCTGCAGAGCCTAACTCAGAGCCCTCCAAGGAGCCAGGGTCCTGTGGCGTCTCAGCTCTGAAATGACTACTTGTGTGACCCTAGACAGGTTGCTCAATCACTCTGACCCTCAACTACTTCGCCTGTAAAATGGTAAAAAACAAAATGTAAGCAGGTGCCTGGCACATGGCAAGTGGTTAAAAAATAGCACTTGTTACTACACACAGAGCCACCTCTGGGCATTGCTACTCCTCAGCAAATCTGCTTCCCCACTCCATGCCAGGAGCAACTTTCCAAGCGACCAAAGTTCTGATATCAAGGCTTACTTGACTGGGGCTCACTTAGAGGGGAAACAAACCAAGACCTGGGTTTTCTAAAGGCATCTACCACACAGTAGAGACCCCTTCTCCCTTCAAACTCCCCTCATCACCTTTGTCTCTGGAAAAAGAGGTCCTCACATCACCGGAGTTCCAGTCACCTTTTAGATATTCCCAAACCTGTGAGGCTGGTCTGAGGCCTTCCTTGTTCTCCAACTCATTTCCTCCTGAGAGTTTCCCTGGCTCATTCTACCCCAGGCAATGTGCTCCCTGACCCACAATTAGGCCAAAAAGTATTAACATCAAGAGGGGGTTAACATCCACACAGGTGCTTCACACCCACTATTTCACTTAACTCTGACAACAACCCTGAGAAGTATTTTCTCTCCACTTTGTATATGACGACACTCAAACTCAGAAAAGCTAAAGCACCTGGCCCAAGCTCACACAGCAAAAGAGGTGCAGAACTAGGATTTGACTCCAGGTCTATTCAGTGCTAAAGAATGATTCCAAACCTTTTGCTGCACGAGGGCCCCTCAGGATTACAACCAACCAACCTCTTAAGGTTAAGGATCCACTTAACCTTAAGGATCATAGGGATAGCAAAATACTACAAGGCAGGACCGTCACCAGGAAACAGGACAACTTGGGGATATGACCCAAGCTACACACCTGATCTCCAGGAAAAATCACAACCAACTCAAAAGGAGAAATGGAAATGCTCAGCAAATCACCTCATACAAGGTTTTCAAGTCTGGCTCTGGCCACAAGGTCTTACCTTACATTGCAACATACTGTGAAGCAGCTCTTCCCCACAAAACTCTGTTTCATCTTCAATAATCATCTTCCTCTACAGAGAGAAGAAAACAGTAAATGACCACGTGTGACTGCATTGGGGGAACAGAGAAATTAGGGTTCCAAGTGAGTGTAGCAAAAAGGGGCTTGAGTCCCCACCAAGAAACATCAATCCCTAAAGGGTGGGAAAGAGAAAATCCTAAATCCCTCTGACTATACTACAGATGGCTGTGAGATGAAGCAGCCCCTGGGAGCTCTGAGCAGAGCAGCATATGGACACAAGACTCATGAATGCTGAGACTGGGAAAAGCAAACAGGAAGGAGACATTCAAGCTGTCTGTCCCTGGAGAGCGGAGGCAGAAGGATGGGGACTGCCTCAAATGACGTAAGCCTGTCCCCCCACCAGGAAGCCTCTCGCTCTGTGATGAGTCCAAATGCATGATCCCAGGCACTGACCTGGTAGTGTTACAGAAAACAAGGATTCAAAGGGGTCTCATGGGGATGTCAAGTCCAACCCCATGTATGAGTGAAGCTACCTATAAACCAATGACAGACAAACCCTATGGTCTCAGGTTTTACACTCTTAAAAATCATTAAGGATCCCAAAGAGTTTTTGTTATATGGGATAGATAATAGATACGTAATCTATTATCTAAAATTCTAATAATTCTATTATTAGAAATTGAGGAAATTTAAAAACATTTAATTCAGTTTAAAAGAATGTTATATTAACATAAATAACGTATTTATGAAAAAATAAGCATATTTCCAAAAAAAATTTAGTGAGGAGAGTGATACTGTTTTCCATTTTAAACTGCAAGTACATGTACATACCAGGCTCAAGGAAAAGAAAAGTCAGGAGAGTGCCAAAACTGAGCATATATTTCCCGAAATCCTACCTTTCCTACAACCATCCAATCACTCACTTCTTGAGTGTCAGGAATTTCAGTGGTACATTCTGGAAACCATGACACCTGCTCACAGGCACTGGGCTACAAACAAAAAGAGAGGCAAGGCAGTCAGGTAAGACAGACTCTTGAGACTATGCCTCAAATCATCAGAACTTCCCCAAAACAATTAAGAGGGACTGAGCCTGACTAAGAAGGGTCCAGGTTGCTGAGGCCAAATGCAGTAGTTAGACATGAGAAGTCAGAGCCAAAATTCTAAAGTTTAACTTCTGAAGGCCAACTCCAATTCTGGTTTGAATCCTTAGAAAACTTCCCAAACCTTCAAGGTTTCTTTCACTTGTTCCAATATTACTTGATGAATACTTACTACATGCTAAGCGCTTACAATGCACAGTTAAATAATATATGGTCCTTGACCTTTAAGAGCAGTGGGGACACAAAGAAGCAAACAGGTGGTTATCACATGCAATGTAAGTCTTTGATAAGATAATTACATCAGGAAGACATAACGGCAATGAGTCTCACCTCCTGATGTATTTCAAAGTGTTATTCATGAAATAACCCAGAAACTGGTGAGTAGCACTCCCAGCCCATTCATTCTAAGACAGAGGAAAAACTAGCAGTTCTAATGGCTGCTTCTTCTTATTTTTTCAATTACTTTCCCTATCAGGCTAAAACAGTGGTTCCCACCCTGGCTGGACATTATGATCATATTCAGTGCTTTTAAAAAGTACTGAGGACTGGGTGTGGTGGCTCACACCTGTAATCCTAGCACTCTAAGAGGCCAAGGCAGGAGAATTGCTTGAGGCCAGGAGTTCAAGACCAGGCTGGACAACATAGTGAGACCCCATCTCAAAAAAATAAATAAATAAAAAGTACTAGAGCCTGGGTCCACTTTCAGAGTATATAATTCTGCTAGTCTGAGGTGGGGACTGGATTTAAGTTTTTAAAAGTCCCCAGATGATTCTATTGTGTGGGCAGGGCTACGTACCACCGGGCTAGAGAAATGTGGATTATAAAACTTAAACAGGTGGCTAACCTGCATGGCAGCTTCACATATTGCCTCCCAGGCAAGTTGAAGAAGAGATTCACCATTGCAAATCAAAGCAATGTGATTAAAGGTAATATTACATGCTCTGAAAGGCATAAAATGGTATCACAATGCAAAGTCTTGAGGGCAAGCCAACCACCATCAACAGAGAAAAAGTTGAACAGAAAAATTATTGAAGTCTTTTGTCCATGAATCTGGCAGTGAATCATGGTTTCTCCTCCTGGTCAAATCCATTACCTTTAAAGCATAAATGGTTATAAATTATAAACTCCGGGGGAAAAAAGCTCATATACACTTGTATCATCCTTGGGAGAGAAAAAGAAGACTCAATCTCCCCATGGAAGTCTGAGTATTAAGACTACCTACAGAGTGGACTCTGAAGGGTCAAACCTTGTACTTTCCCCTCCTGGGCTGCAGTAAACACTGAGCACCTTCCCTGCAGTAAACCCCAGGATTGGATATTCACCGCAGGCCACGCAGACTCATCTGCCTTAAAGAAGTAGCTACCAATTGACAGTTGAATCAGATTCTTACTTACAGGGCATCTTTTGTAAGAGAAAAACTGAATGATGGTAAATGGTAACTGCAACAGCCTAACTCCAAAAAGGAATTTCAATAGCCTGTCTCCATTAAAAACGGATTTCATGGCCAAATTTCAGATTTCAAGTTTAGCATAGTTCAAATTCTGCCCCACTGAAACAATGGGGACTCTTGTTTTCACACAAATGAGGACATGGAAAGCACCAGGTATTTCTGAGGCAAAAGCCTACCTACCAACCAATTACAAGTATTTACCCTAGTCTGCACTGCTGTTCACCTGGTGTCGTCTCCTCGCAACTACAAGGCAACAGCGGGACCACCTCCAGAGCCCACTAGCTCCTGGCCTGTCAGAATCTCAAAGCCTTAGTAGGCTTTTATCATCTGCAGGTTCACAGGAGTTCTTTCCTGAACTAGAACATCAGGGAGACAAATAAAATACCAATTTTCCAGAGTTCAGAGCCACATCTGAAGCTCAACTACAGCAACTATGTGGAAGGCCAGACATTTGTGTTCTATTTTCTCTAGTTTCAATGCTGTAATGGTAATCTCTCACCATAATTTTTAGGTGCATTTACTATACCTACTTCAAATCCTCTGTGGAATAAGGCAAGACATAAGTAAATGAGTAAAAATAAAACCTCAACATTATCTGTGCCACGAAAAGGGATAAGAATTTCTTTTGGTTTTCAGGGTTAAAACAAATTCATACCCAAGTAGATAAACAGACTAAACCCATAGTAAAAAAGCTATATGGCATAAACAAGCACCTATTTAGAACCTGGACAGCATAAAAACCTGTGGAACTATAAGGACCTTCTTAGAAGGCATGTAACCCAGTCACTCAGACGATGAGAGAGTGGGTGCTCATTTGGCCTGGTTGAATCCTTTCAGCAGAGGGAGCCCACTGCCTAATGAGGTATCCCAGTCCATTAGTGGAGAGCTGAATCTATTTAGTAAAGTTCTCTCTGGGGCCAAATTCTGCATTCCAGCATCTTCTACCCACTGGCTTTAGAGAGTCCTATAAAGCAACAGGAAATCCACATTCTATCACATCTCCCCCAGTCTTTTGCTTTCCATTCTGGATACCCCTTCTACTTCCACATAAGAAATTAGTTCCACCCCCCACTAACCACCTTGCTCGCACTGCCTCTGGCGATTTCTAGTTTGTTAATATGCTTTCTTAAAACCATGCATCCAAAAACACAAGTGGCTTTCTTGTCTCTTCCTCCCCACACCAATTACCTCTGGCTCATCTCGCCAGTCCACGTTCAGATCTTGATCAAAGCCCCGCAGCGTCAGACCCAAGCCTCTTCGACCTTTCTGATTAGAAGCCTCAACGATGTCCTTTCGACCCTGGCTGTACTTACCCAATCCTTCACCTTCCTTGAAGCCCATCTTGGCCTGAAAAAGAGAAGTAATGGAGCACAATTAATTCAGTCCAACAGACATTTATTTTGCTCCTAACACAAGCCAGACAGTGTGCTAAATCCTGAGAAATATAGATGAGTAAGGTCTAAAGTTTGCCTTCTAGCCTAATGAAGAAAAGAAGCATAAATAAATAACTGCAGTATAACTGTGGGCCCAGTGGTTGTCTATTCTGGAGGTGAAAGTCTAGGGCAACCAGAAGTTGGATAAATGAGAAGGGACCTCATAGCTGTAATTAAAAGCACCAAGAGTACTTAATGAATCTCAGTGGACATTTGCACAACTTACCCTTCCAGCTAATTTGTCTGATTAAGTGAGAAGTAGATCTAGAGTAGAGTTGATAAAGAGAACATAATTTAAATTGGAACCACCTCAAGCAGAAACTTCTACCTTACCCTTATCCAGTCAAATGTCTTACTAGACAGGACAATGAGGGCTTGTAGGAACCCACTTAATCAAGAAAATAACTGAAAACTCACTTCATGTAAAACAGGTATGTGTATAGAGAAGGTATTAATACTATCAAGATCCTGGTTCAGAAACACTTTTTAAAACGTCACAACTGTCTATAAGTTCACACTAAACTCTAGAGTTACTGGGCCCAGGCTCATATCCCACAGATCAGAGACTTGAATCCCAAACCCCACAGACTCTTGACTAATAAAAGAACTCCAATCGTAAGAAGATCTAACTCCCTGTGGGGGTCTATATTCCCTTTGAAAGGGGCATTAACCAGCTCAAGAGTTGTATGGAATTCCTATGGTAGCCACAAATCCTTCCCTCAGGTCAAAGAGGCCGACTGAGTCACAAGCCTTCCCATCTTCCAGTTCCCCAAAGCCTGTGGCTCCAAAACTAGAATCCTGACATACAACTTTACCAGTGGCAGTTCTCATTGTTAAATGAATCCAACAGAAAATGGAGGAGTCAAATATGCTATTCCTAAAGCTAGACAGAAAGCAAACTTAGATTTCCCTAACCTTTGCACAGACAATAAATTAGGATAAGGACAGTGAGCAGGTCTTCCTATTCACCTTCCTTCTTGTGATATACCAGTGGGGTACAACAGTTGGGAAAGAGAATCAGGCTTTCGTTTGCAAAGAGAATAAATGGGATATTTCCATTTATTTTAGGTACTTGGGAGTGAACAGGATTTTAGTCATTTCTTTTGAGATTACTCACTACAGCAAAAACTCACAGCATGAAGCCACATTGACACATATTCATATTTAGGAAAGTATATTCACATGTGCTTATAGTAAGAATTCATTGCTAAGGATATCAAAAGGCAATCCAGTTCTGGACAGAATAGGAAAAAGAGGCCTAAGCAGGCACTTCCCATAGATGATTCAAACGTGACAGATACTTCTATTGAGAAGGGGGCCATATTCTGTCTACTAAATTTCAGTAGCTGAAAAGCAGAGGAAAAACCCATGCCCTATTTTCCTTTTCATACCAAAGTAAATTGCCATTCTCTCACTCTGCTGGTGGAGCTTCAGAAACACAACCCAAACACTGACATACCATAAGCTTTTGGGAAACGCTATTATACATGGAGTATCGAGAAGAGGTTCCCTCCACGAGGGAGTCTGCTTTGAATGCATCATCGAAAGAGTCAGAGCTGTGTTGCTTCCCCTCAGTCTCACTGTCAGATCCACTTAGGCTTGTGGTAGATGCTGGAAAAGAAAAAGAAAACTGTTTAGGTAAGTTTACAGCATAAATTAGCCTTTAGAAGTCCAAGTTTCATTTATTCAACTAGTGTTCAGTATATGCACTGCACACACAAAGTTCATTAAATGACCCGGGGTCAAATCTCTTCTCTATCTCTTACTAGCTATGTAATCTGGGGCAAGTCATTGAAAGTTTCTAATGGACTTGACACAATGGGAGCTCAAAAATAACAGTTTTGGGGGGGACAGGGTTAAAAACTTACCTATTGGGTACAATAAACACTATTCAGGCAATAGGCACACTAAGAGCTCCGACCTGAGCATTATAAAAAGCTTCCGTATAACAAAAACATTGGTATCCCCTTAATATTTTGAAATAAAAAATATACATATTTTTTAAAAATTACAGTTTTCTTTCTCTACCCTTTCAATTTCCTCCACTACAAAACTGAGATGGTAATACCTGCCTCACAGGATTGTTTAAAGATTAAATGAAATAATGTATTTGAAAGTACATTGTCAAATGTAGTGTATTTATTGAAGATATGGCTATTTCTGCTTGGCTTCCATTTATTATATGAACATCAATTTCCTAACACTGATGCACAGTTTCATTTGCAACAATTCCATCATCAGACTAACAGTTTCTGATTGTTTAATCTCCTAGTTCTCTTTGCTTTCACAGTCCTTCGAACTTGTAAGATGGTAGGTCCATAATGCAGCCCAGAGAAGAGCTGACTCAGAGAGAACTGGGGGAAGCACTAGGAGGAAGAGGACAAGGGAGGGGAAGGGGAGGATGGAAGGAAAAAAGCGAAGGAAAAGGAGGAAAGAAAGGAAGGACAGGGAAGGGGGGAGAAGCTCCGACAGCACCACCAACTGAGGCAGAGCATAAAAGAGACACAGCTAAATTCTCCAGGAGGAAGCTGGCAGCCTGGGTGAGCTAAGCCATCAACTTCACTGTCAACAACCGCATTGTCAAAAAACTTCAAAAAAGACACACCTAAGCAGCTGCCAGAGTGGTGGCTACCTGTCCCCTAGACAAAGTGGGATGATTCTCAGTCTGGATATTCACTGTGACTGGCTCTTTCCCTCTCTTATGTAGATAAAAGAATCTATTAACTTGAAAAGTACTACAACCCAGTGAAGCTTTATTAAGGGAGTTTCCCAGGCAAACTCACCTAAATCTGAAAACAGACTATATCTCAGAAATTTGTCTAACAATTTTCATACATTCCCACTGAAAATTGCATAAATTGCAAATCAGGAGAAATGCAGAACAGGAAATGAGGGTGGTGGTGTCCAATCTGATTCCAAGGTTTGAGAAGTTGTACATTGCTCAACAGTACACGTATCTCATGAATAAGTGTGGTCATTTAAGAATAAAATGAAAAAAATTTTTTCAATTTATGTGTATTATTCTTTCAAATGTTTATTAGTTGTCAGGATATAAAGGCTTGTTATTTAGACCTAAATATTAACACTTAATAATCTAAACTGTTATGTATTTCTGTTGGTCTAGAGACAGGGTAAAGAAAGTTAGGGCAACACTAAGGGTGCCAGGAACCAAGAAAGCCTGAGAACCTCTGCTCTACATATTGAAACAAACAGATCACCAAGACACAATGTTAAACGAGCAAAAGAGCAAGACCATATGCATGAGCACGGCATCCTAACTCTTGTGTACTAAAGAGGGAAAATATGATTATATATTTTTATTTCTTATAATTGAATAAAGAGTTTTTGGAAGGAAAGATATACAAGCAAGACAACTAGTAAAAGTGATTATCCACACACACGGGTTGGAGCATGGAGACAGAATACCAAAATGATTACTTCAAACAAGTAAAATGAAACCTGATTTACATTTTTTATCACAAGAGTGTACACTGGCTATCTTTTTATATTTGCTGACTTATGAACCATGCGAATATATTATCTATTAAAATTTTAAATAAATATGAAAAAACTGACTTAGCAATGCAATGTGGCACAATTCCTTTGAGGAAGGAAGGGAAGTCAATGAAGAAAGATGCTGATTCAAAGCTTGGCTTCTTCTGGGAGGTGTTGCGGAAAGGTACACAAGGTGGCCATGTAAAACAATTCTTTACAGACCCGAGGTGGTCACTGCTCAGGTATTTATAACTTGAAGATGACACCATAATGCTAAAGCCTATCTGCACTGACCCATCCATTTCCCTGCTAGAACACAAACTTGCTAGGGGTTGACATTCGAGAGGAACAAAGCCTTCCCTAGCAGCCTAGGCCTGACTGACTGTCCCCTCCACTGTGTTCCGGCAGCACCAGTGTCCACACCATCAGCACAGCACTCATCACACTGCCTAGAGCCAGTCATGCTGCCCACACTGGACAGGGTTGCTCCTGGAGAGCAGGGACTGCTCTGACAGGGAGTCAGCTTCGTATCCCCAATACCTGGACTGAAGCTTTCCATTTAATAGAAATTAATTAAATGCTTACTGTAGTAAATTTAAAGATCTGTCAGCCAGGTGTCACTTTCCTAAGGACCTAATGAGTACACGACTCCTTAAGATATTACCTCTTATAACACCTCTGACAAGTATTGCAAGATGTTCAGGCCTCAGAAGTTTAAGGATGAGGATGGAATACCTCTATTTAATAGAGAACTGGACCCTTGTTGGGCTATATTAGCCTCCCCACCCCATCCCACCCCAGTCAGCTTAAATATGACATAGTTTAGAACGCTGGTACTGTTTAACAGGTCAGAGTACTGCTTGGTTCAGGATTGTTGTATAAAAGGTCCATGCTATATACAATGGGGTGCTATGCAAAAGTTACAACCCTCAGAGAGCTTAAAAATCTAATAAATATGCATTTTTAAGGATATAACATTTTATAAAAGGACAGTTGAACATATATAAAAAAAGTAGAATAAACTTAAAACCAAAATTCTGGCTCTTAACCCGTTAGCAAGAAGGAATTTTTGTGCCCCTTATGAGAGGCACAAAATCTGCCCCTTTCCCTTGGTAGCTGTCCAATTCTCCTAATAAGGAGCAGGCTTGCTTACATGAACCAATGCAGCACAGATCACAGAGTGCCAGGAGTGCCACCCAGAAGAAAAGACCCAGAACATTAACAATGAGTAACCATGGAAACTGAGAGGTGAGGTGATATTTTCTGTTTTACACTTTCCTGCATTTTCTGCATTTGTGAGGAACAAGAATATATTAGTTTGAAAATTAGGGTAAAAAATAAAGCTATAAATATTAATAAATAGATTACCATTCCAAGCCTTGGGAAGAGGTTGGTTTCTTTCCAGAGAAATCTTCAGAGAGCAGCAGATCAGAGGGGAAAGGCCTCCGGAGTGGCTCCCACTATCCCTGGGCCTCTCATCTATTCTCTCCCATGCAGAGGAGAAAAATGTGCTCTGCAATGGAGTGCACGTATGCTAAAGAACTGCACTTCAAACGGTGTAGATTCTCTTCACTTGGGTGCTTCCATGCCTTCGGCCTGCACTGCTTAGTACAGAAAGAAGTGGTACCAGGAATGTGGGCAGCTCCCTGAACACAGCCCTGAAGTTTCTTTTGGGCAGACCAGGGAACCAGGGTCCTGACTAATCAGAAGCTGCAGTGTTAAATCAGTTACTATTCCTTTCACCAGCTATCTGGACATTCACAAGTCTACCTATGAAAACGTTTAAAAACCTGGTACCCTTCTCAAAGGAGAGTGTGCCCTGGCTCCAAACCTAGGTAGCTGCCAGGCTGTGAGATTTGCTTGCGGACCCAACAGTGAGCACTGGAATGGTGAGAACACCATTCCTGAGAATGCAGGGTTCCTGCCATCCTTGGATCTCAGAGAGAGATCTTTTGTCTCCTTATGTCTTCATAACATCTTTGGGCAAAAATCACAGGGAGGACCAAATTTGGGTGGAAAGCTCATTAGGCAAATCAGTGGTGACTCTGGTGCAAAATTCCAGCAGCAGCCTTTGGCACAAAGATCTTTCTACTCCATTCCTCCTTCCAAGGTGTTATCTACTGTACACTGTCCTTTCCAGGTTCTCAGAGTTGAGGCTGACGGGAGCTAAGCTATCACCCTACTATTTCCTGTGAGATCAAGAAATATGCTGGATAAGCAAATAAGTCTTATTTCTCTCTTTTATCATGTGGTATTATGTAGCCATTTCTTAGCCTGACATGATTTAGTACAAAGCTCCCTAGATTCATCCTGATGTCCACAGACTGCCACAGCCATTACTTATTCTTATCCCTGGGCCTTTGGGGCCACTCTTTTCAAACAAAAAGGAGAAAATTGTCATGGCTGCAATAGAAACTAAAGAGGAAGTTTAGCTTCCCAAGACTGATAAGAATTTAGCAGACATTGAGCAGACAATTTTGTAATGATGATATGAATTACAAGGAGTAATAACATCAGCCTATTAAAATCATTAGTTTCATTAAGAACTTGCCAAGGCTGGATGGCATTACCATTTACTTTCCAGAAGGTCTCCTTCTAAAAGCTACCGGAAAGCCCAAAACATTATTTAAGGTTTTCATTTAAGATTTCTTCTCTACCTGATAGAAATCATTATTAAGTCACTGTAAAGAAAAGTTCACGTGGCCGGGCACGGTGGCTCACGCCCTGTAATCCTGGCACTCTGGGAAACCAAGGCGGGCAGATCGCTCAAGGTCAGGAGTTCAAAACCAGCCTGAGCAAGAGCAAGACCCTGTCTCTACTAAAAATAGAAAGAAATTAATTGGCCAACTAAAAATATATATGGAAAAAATTAGCTGGCCATGGTGGCGCATGCCTGTAGTCCCAGCTACTCAGGAGGCTGAGGCAGGAGGATCACCTGAGCCCAGGAGTTTGAGGTTGATGTAAGCTAGGCTGACGCCACAGCACTCTAGCCCAGGCAACAGAGTGAGACTCTGTCTCAAAAAAAAAAGTTCACTTTACAGAAGAACCAGAAGCTTTCCAGCCATCAGCAAAATTTTTCACATGGCAATAGAGCATTAGGGCAACCATTCCAGGATTAAAATTGACAGTGACAAGCTGGGCACAGTGGCATGCACCCGTGGTCCCGGCTACTCAGGAGGCTGAGGTGGGAAAATCACTGAAGCCCAGAATTTCAAGGCCAGCCTGGGCAGCATAGTAAGACCCCATCTCTAAAAAAAAAAAATTTAAAGAAAAAATACACATACTGTAAAAAAAAAAAAAAAAAAAAAGACAGTGAAACATATGAAGAGAGGCAGCTCCAACCATTAATGGCCCAGGTGAGCAGCACACAGATACAGAAGAATAAATTATTAACTTTAATAAACATCACATCCTGCCTACCAACTGCTATGGAATATACTCATTCCTGTTTAAACACTCAATTTCTCCTTCATGCCAGACAAATGGTAACTCGTTAGAGCAATTTAAACAGATACCGATAAAGGAAGCTTTTGATTAAGGTCATGAATCTGGGTTGACAGGAAAGCGATGGTGTTTCAGGGCGAATAGCCTATTTAGGAAAGAATTAAATCTGGTGGAGGGAAGGTGCTTTTAATGTGGTACTGGCGAAGGAAACCGGCAACTTCCAAAGCAACTGGCTGCAGGGGGGCCAGGAACCCACACTAGATGCCCAGCTAAGGAGACAAGGGTATTTTCTTGGGGTCTAGACCACAGTTGCCCTGTGAGAAATAACCAGAAAGAACAAAATGGCCTCATGTGCCTCTCCTTACTTCAAAAGGCTGTTACTTGACAGCAAATTTTCAAGAATTTATTTACACTTGAAAATGCCTTCAAACTCCTTAAAAGAACACATGATTTAACAGTGGCCATGACAACATCACTTTGCTTCTTCACTCTGGCCGGATCTTAGTCTCTGATCTGGCAATGCAGCTACCTTGTGAATAATATGAAATTAACAAACTAATTAATAAAATATATCTATTCATGAAGTCATCACATTGATCTAGCAGAGGAAGAAAAATCAAGGTCCAGACAGACAGAAATAGTAAGTACTTTCTTGTTTTTCTAATTGACCTCCCTAAAGAGCATTTTTCAAACATCTACTTGAACACTGTGTTCAAGTAGAAATGGTTGGAGCAAATGGAAACACCCCTGCCTTAATGCAATGACTTGAATAAGAAAGTGGCATATACATCTCAGGGGACATGTAGACAATAAACTACCAGGGCACAATGTCCAAGGGACACCTAAGAGGAGTCGATACAAAACATAGATGATATAAATGCTAAGTGCTTAATGAAATGATCTGCAGACTGGAGGAGACACAGGCAAAATGAGAGATGTGAAGCATTTTAAGCTTCTTGGAAAAGATACTATTATTGCCTTTTATCAATTTTATTCAGTAAATATTTACTGAGCATATACTCCACGGGGGTTGGGGGGATAGAGAGCAGTCTTGCCAATGAAAACACCACACACTAGCCCTCAGTTTGTGTGTCATTGTGCAGCTGCCCCTTCTTAAAATAACTTAACCTGGGGAAATCTATAAATGTTGGTCTCCCTCTGCCTCCTGCCTCATTTTCTGCAAATGAAAGGGACGAAGTGGCCTACTGCCAGACACATACAAAGGACTGGCCACCTCTGGATTTCCATTCTATACACACAACAGCAACAATCAATCCTGACTGAGTCATACAGTGCTACTTCTAGAAAAGGTTAAAGCTATTTGGTAAAATTAAAGGGAAAATGTGTGTATGTATATTGGGGGGAAGGAGTAATCTCAATTCATAGTCACTTTTTTTTATATTCTTTTATTTTTTTTTTTGTAGAGACAGGGTCTCGCTGTGCTGTCCAAGCCGGTCTCAAACTCCTGGCCTCAACTGATCCTCCCGCCTCAGTCTCCCAAAGTGCTGCAATTACAGGTATGAGTCACCACACCAATAGGCACAGTCACATTTTTGAAAGCTTGAAATGTAAATCAGACTAGTTTCCTTAAAGGATCCTTACAACCTTACACATTTACCTTCTTGTACCTGGGTGTTGTCCTCTCCTTACTTCAAAGAGATGTTACTTAAGGACAAATATTTCCCAAGATCTACTTAGAACCAGACATCTCTGCCACTACCTGAGCATCATTTATCCCCCAAACATGCTCTCCCTTTTCTCCTTGCAGGCCATCTCTCCTAACACCCCTTCCCAAAGAGATTCTATCTTCACCAAGCTCCTCAAATCCCAGGGAGAAGCAAAATTCCCTTTCCTCGATAGTCTCTAGAACCAATGTGCCCAACATGTTTTTGCCATCCCACTTAGGAACCTCAATTACATATAGCCTTTCTCACCCACCCTGGATTCCACCATGACTTTAAAGGCATGCACACCTCCACACACAAAGTTATAAGAGAGTATCTTATCCAGCCAGGAGCACAGTCACACCAAATGCTCCATTGGCTGTACCACCTGTCAAGCTTCTCTCTGGACCAGCTTCTCCAGAGCAGCTGATGAGTAACTGCCCTTCAATTAGCCTACCACTTGTGAATAAACTGTATTTCCTATCACCCTCAAAGGATGCTTCACACCCTTTCAGTCACCAATCTGTTACCAAATTTCATTCCAGTTTACCAGTGATCCAACAGAGGATCCAAAATGCAAGCCTGCTGGTGTACTAGGTTGAATATAGTGTTCCCCCCCCCCAAATCATGTCCACCCAGAGCCTGTGAATGTTACCTTATTTGGAAATGGGGTCTCTGCAGATGTAATCAAATTAAGATGAGGTAACACTAGATTGGGGTGGGCTTTAATCCAATGACTGATGTCCTCGCACGAGAGGGAAATTTGGACACAGACATACACAGAGAAAAGGTGGAGGGAGTGAATGGAGTTAATGCTGCCACAAGCCAAGGAACACTAGGGATTGCCAGCAACCACCAGAAGTTAGAAGAGGTAAGGAAGCCAAGAGCTGTCAAAGGGAGCATGGCCCTACTGACACTTCGATTTTGTACTTCTAGCCTCCAGAACTGTGAGAGAATTTCTGTTGTTTTGAGCCATCCAATTTGTGGTTTGTTACAGCAGCCCTAGGAAACTAATACAGCTGGCAAGTCAAGGTAAATGCAAATGGAGCTACCGCTAATTGCTTGGTGCTTGATGCAAGCTCCCAGACACTTCACAGTTTCTCAGAAAGCATCTGTGGAAACTGTGAGTAACCCTAAGAAACAGGCAAAGCAAAATGCTAGTTTCAACTAGATCAGTGAAATCCTTTGGGCTTAATGTAAACAGTGAACAGAACAATGTGCCAATACAACTGGGTGTTTCTGAAAGAAGATATTGAGAAAACAGCATGCAAAATTCTGAGGAGAATTAGACCTGATTGTTGTAGCAAAGAGCCCCTCCCTTACAAAAGAGCCCCAGGATCTTACTACTTACTAAGAGCCCAGAGAACTCAATGTTCACCACTGCTTCTAACTGGTTTAAGGCAACAAAAGAGTGCCACCTACTGAAGGACCACCAAGAGAAGGCACTTCTGGAAAAATTCCAATTTTATATTTAAAACAAGTTTCCACTGTCTTAGTAGGATTATGGCAGTAGAAAAGAGAGTCTATGGCCAACATTTCTCTGTAGAATATGCTTGTTTCCCCCAGGGGAAGTGAACTGTATTCTGTTCAATCCAGGCACCAGGGATTCAAATAACCAGATAGTGGCCTCAGGCCACACAGGCAAGCATACCTTTTGCTCCATGATTGACAGAGGAGGGAGGTTCATCATCAGACGTCGAGCTGAGGTTCAGGCCAAGCTCTGCAACTCTTTTTTTCTGTTTCTTGATGGGGGCAGTGCATTCTGGGTCTGTTCTCCTCCTCATTGTTAACTGCAACCATAAATCCAGACAGTCAGCTGCCCTTGGGTCAGAGCCACTGTGATCAGAGTAGGAATTCCAAAGTATAAATCATCAATGGGATGAGATTTGGCAACTCTACACATGTTTCAGTGCCAGCACTTGAATAGCCTCTTCCTCAGAATGAGGTCTAGGAAGGATGCTAGCCAAGCTCTGGTTTTCAATAATAGCTGTTAGTTTTACAGGAAAATATGGTGCTCTCAGACCCAGAGGCCTCTGGGCCATTGGTGACAGATACCATAAAGTCACAGATCAACCCCACAAGCCACAGGGGGAAAACGGCCTTGGGTACTTGTTATTCTATATTCTTGATGCAACACTGGCCCTGCACAGCAATTCACACTGGAAATATATTTAAAAACCTAATAAATATCAACCAATAGGTGAAGGGAGCATCCCAGAATGATTGTTCCATCATCACTATTATTTTACCAGAATAATTAAGAGATTACATAATATGATAAATACTAGTTTTTGGTTTACTTCATGATGTTTGAAAATAGGAAAGAATTGGGAAAGTTTTTAAGCAGAGTAAGGAATAAAACCAGTGGTTGGCTTAGAACTGAGGAAAAAGAAGCGTGGGAAAATTGTTGGGACTGGAGGTAGCTACATCACAGAATTAAGGTACAAAAACAATAATTTTAAGAATTGGAAACCACCTCCACAAAAAAGAATGGAAACAGACAGGTCCCCTGCCACCATCATACATGTCCATGGTAGGTACATGAGAGGTAAACATGAGAAAAAAAATTAGATGGAATCAAGCGATTATGAGACCCTGAAGTTTTAAGGAACGATTAAATTAAAGAGCAAGAAAGAGTAGAGAATACACCGTGGCTTACACACAACTGACTGGCTACAGAGAACTCAGAAAAAAGAAAGGACTCAAAACAGGGTTAGTGACCAGTTAGGCTGCAAACCTCAAGGAAGGGGAGTTGCAAGGGTACAAGAGCAGCCTTACGGCATGGGTCACAGCAGCCATGGCAAGAAAGCAATGAAATCAAAAGGTGCCACCAATCTCCCTAATCTCACAAAACCCTAGATCACATGTTTCAGTATTCTCCAGCTCAAGGCTGAGCCAGTCAACACAATGCACAATTGCATCCTTCCTAAGGAGGCAGCTTCTTACTAGGCAGTGAGGGGCTAACCTGGGAATAGGGAGAACAGGAGGCACTGAGAAAACAGAAAGGAAGATCAGGCTGAGCCACATTTCACTTTAAACCATAGTCTCAAATTTCCCCCAAAAGGCCCACAGGTGAGCCCATCACAGAGCCTTCTTCTAGCCACAGCAAACGAGAAAAGGCTCCTGTGATTCTTAAGCGACTGTGAGGGAGACTGGAAGTACATGAAATTCAGTGTGGACTGTGTTGGGCTGGGGTGGGTGCAAGATAAAGGAAGGAAATAGTTATATGAAAGGCAGCAGATGCTCATGCTCCTCTCCAGGCCACATCACCTTAGATTTGGGCCTTCCGTATCACCTAATGCAACCCTCCTCCCATTTTCCCCTGGAAAAGGTTGAAGCCTGGGAGGAAAAGGCCGCACAGCTAACCAGTGCCTAGCTCAAGTGGCCTACACGTGCCAGAAGAACGTGGTCTGGCAGAGTACTTCTAAGTGGAGGGCAGGAGACCTTGTTCTACCTGCTGCTTCCCCACAGGAGGAGTTCAAATCTGCGGTCTTCCCTCCCTGGGCCTTGGTTTCGCACTGCCACCTATATTCACAGGGGAAGAGATGAGAACCCTGTGCCCAGGCAGTCTCTTCATTTGAAGATAACGTGAGTATGTGAATGTGTGCGCAGACACGCATGTCAGCGGCAGCTCTGGCTCCAGGGAGCTGGCGTTGGGGTGGCGAGACAGGAGGGGAGACAGCAGGGGCCAGCAGGCGGGAGAGTCACGACCGAGGGTGGAGGGCCGAGGCGGCGGTGGAGGGGAGAAGGATGCTCAGCCCGCGCGCCCGCCCGCTCGCTCCCCCCGGGCCGCGCGTCGGCACTCACGCTGAGGGCAGAAGGCGAGCTGCCAGGGAGCGGAGAGGGGGTGGTCAGGCCGACGCTGTCGGCGCCGCTGCAGGGCCTGGCCCTGCCGCTGCCAGACCCGCCGCCTCCTCCCTCAGTTTCGTTTTTCCACGAGCAAGTCCGGGTCCGCCCGCCGCACCGTCGCGCTAAGGTCCCGCCCTGCGGGCTGCGCGGGCTGATGACGTCGTCGGGCAACAGCCCCCACCCACCCCAAGCCCCGCCCCCTCCCGGCCCGCTCCGGGCCCTGGGAAAGGCCGCTCAGGTGCTCGCCCGCCCCACCCCTCAGCCTGGAGCCAGGGCGCCTGCGCGGAAGAGCCGGCCGGGGAGGGGTGCAAGAGCAAAAGTAAGCGGGTATCTCCTCTTCCGGCTCTGGGGAAGAGAAGCCGATATAAATTAGAAGTGCTAGGTGCCCTCGCACTACTTCATTTTACTTAATCTAATCATAATGTTCATTTTGCAGATTAAGAACGAGTCCAGAGAGGTAGACCGTTGAGGTAAACTGGTTGAGGGCAGGAGCCCAGGGTTCTTGTTCGCTGCTGGATCCCCAGTATCCAGCCTATGGGCCACTCTCCACGGATGATGAAGGACGGAGGAAAGAAGGAATGCCGCCTATATAGCATCTTCCCATATGGACACAGACGGCCCTCCGTCTCAAACCCCTCTTCGATTTTCACACCAATGTGGCCAAAAGTCTGTTGGACTCCCACACTCTGTCATAAATTCAAATTTTATGAATTTGAATTTTATGAATCAAATTTTATAAATTCAAATTCAAACCCCATAAATTCAAATTTTGCCCCATGTTCTTCTCCCATAAGCCCAGTCTTTTTCCCAGTGAATGGCACTGCCATCCATCCTGTCGTTCCAACCAGAAATCTGAAGAGGCTCTGCCTTCCTCATTCCCCAGAGCCCTAATACTCTTGAGTTTACCTCTTAATTGTCTGTCAAATCTCTCCATTCACCTCCATTTTCATTGCCACAACTCAGGCACTCACCCTCTCTCAGCCGAATTCCTCCAGTATCTCCAAATCATCGTGCCAGTCTCCAGTTGTGATCCCTCTAATGCATTCTTCACAAAACCAAAGTGATTTTTTTAAAATTAAATCTGATCCTGTCACAACCTATCAATGATTAAAACCCATCAATGACTTCCCACTGTTCTTAGGATAAAGCTAATATGCTTAAGGTGGCCTACAAGTCCCTCTAGTGTGACCCCTTCCTCAACTGTGTTTTGTACTGCTCATCCCTTGGTTCTCCCCATCCTGGTCTTAGGATGTTAAGAAACATCACTTAAGGATTCATCCCCTTGCCTGAATCATGTTTCTCCCCATCTTTGTTTGGTTAATGTCCACTTATTCCTCCGGGTTCAGTTTAATGTTCTTATCTCTGGAAATCTTTCTTGACCCCACAAGTCTAGGTTGGGGATCCCCTCTTAGCTCCCATAACATTCTGTCCTTCCACTATTAAAGCATTTACCACAGTGTTGGGTAATGGCCTGTTAACTCACCTGCCTCCCCAACTCAGTTGTAAACTCTGTACAGGAAAAGTTATGTCTGTCTGTACTAAATGCACAAGATTTTACATAGTGGCTGGTGATAGGTACTCAAGAGACTGTGGGAGTGTGGAAGATGAATGAAGGTTGCATAATGTGCTTAAGGTCACAGAGCTAGGGAGCAGAAAACAGGCATTTAACCCAATTCTCTATGGTTCTAAAGCTGTCTTTCAGCTTCACCAAGGCTTCTTAACATGTGTTGTCACCTGGGCACCTTTGGTAATCTTGTCAAGCTTATGGATGCATTCTCAAAATAATAATTGGAAGGACATAAAATTAAAGGTATGTGATTACAAAAGAAATGAATTATTTTGAGAACATTAACATATTTAGGAAATTTACTGATTTGTTTTAATTTTGATGTAAAGCATTAAATAATGAGAGAATGCATTCAATATATAGGCAAGTTGAAGTTAAATTTTATTTTTCAATAAATATGAATGTATCCAATGAATAGTGCTGGAATAACCACATAAATATAGGGAAAATATGAACCTTGACTCTTATATTATTCTACATGCAAAATTAAGTCAAGATGGATCATAGATCTAAACATAAAATCTAAAATGATAAAGCATATAAAAGGAAACCCAGAAAAATATATTTGCAGTCTCAGGGTAGACAGAGATTTTTTTACACTGGACCCAAAGAGCATTAATCAAAAAGAAAAATAATGATAAAATGAACTTCAAAATAAAAGGCTTCTGCTCATCAAAAGGCACCACTAAGAAACTGAATAGGCAAACCACAGACTGAGAGGAAAACATGTGAACATAATACACAATTGAACACAATACATATATCTGACAAATCCAAAAATATATATAGAATACCCAGGAATAAAAAAAAACAACAGAAGTTTCCAATTTCTGTCAAAATGGAAAAAGCACATTCCATCCTGTTTGTCCCACTTAATGCAATATTTTGGGGGGTTGTCAAAGGGTCCTTTATTGAAATATTTTACTTTTTACTTTTTAACTAGCTAGGCATTCCACTGCACTACTGTTGATGTCATCTATAATGTCATGAGGATAGCAGCCATCAATATTGCAGCCCACAGACTGGGCAGTCCCTAGGATCTCTTAAATGGTTCCAGAGAGTTCTCTGGCTAAAGATCGGTGCTGCATCTATCTGGCAATGTTGACAGTCTCATCAAAAGTGATATTTCTGTTGTGTTTAATATTTTTCTGTTTCTTTTGGTCTCTTGATGGTTCCTTGAGGGCTTTGATGATCAGGGCAGAGACAGAAGGTACCACTTCAATCTGAGCCTGCCTGTTCTGAATAGTTTCACTGTAATTCTCAGACCCCTCCAGTGACTGGTTGCCTTGGTGATGTCATCACCAACCTTTTCTGGAGACAGACCCACGGGGCCAATGTTGGGAGCCAGGGCGGACGTGGCACTGACTCGCCACTGGTGCACCTCAGGTACACAACTTTAATCTCATTGGGGTCAAACTTAGGCAGCATGGTGGAGGTGGTGTCGGATGAACCCGGATTCGGGTTGACCAAAGAAAGTTGCACCTTGCCCTCCTCCGAGCCCAAAACCAAAAGCTGTCCCACTTAATGCAATTTAAAACGCTGGACAGAATGCATGGAACAACTACCTGAGGATTTTGAAAAGTAAATGGTAGCAGGATTATGGGGTAAGAAAACCAGAAGTCAAAGACCCTCCAAATCAAGGGTGAGTTTCCCAATTTTTCCCCCTCTGATATGTCCCAACATAGAATGAAAAGCAGCCTGAAATGCACATTCTTTGTGCAACAATGTGAATATAGTTAACACTACTGAATTGTACACTGTTAAATTAAATTAGGCCTAAATCTGACTCTGTAGATAGCATGCTGTAACATGTAAACAAATTATAACCTAAATTGAGAGCATATTCTTTTAAAAAGTAGCTGAGTTTTGACTAATCAGATAATCATAGCAGGCAAACTTTCAGCCAGTCACAGGCTGGAAACATGTCCAAATAAGTGAAATACCAAACTGTAACCAATCAGGCTATTATTGTATGTCACTTCCTTTTTCTGTCTATAAATACTGCCTTCCTATATTGCTGGTTTAGGGTGCTGCCTGATTCATGAATTATTTCTTTGCTGAAATAATCTCTGCTAAATTTAATTTACCTAAAGTTTTCTTTTAACAACATCTAAAAATGGTTAAGATGGTAAATTTTCTGTTATGTGTTTTTACCATAATTAAAAGAACAGCCATAATCTAAGACTTAGGAGTGAAGACTCTTTAAATGAATAGAAAGATAGTAAGTCTCTACAGAGAAATAGAAGATAATAAAAACAAACCAAATGGGAATTTTAGAATTAAAAAATTCAGTGTCAGAAACAAAAACTTCGCTAGATGGTCTAAGTAGCAGAATGGAGATGGCAGAGGGAGAGTTACTAAACTCGAAGAGAGATCTATGAAAAGCATCCAACCTGAAAACAAAGAGAAAAAAAGCATTAGGCCTCTAAAAGGCCTAATGCTCATATCATCAGAGTCCTACAAGGAAAGGGAGTAGAAAAAATATTTGCTGCAGAAAAAATATTTGAAGAACCAATGACTGAAAATGTCCAAAAGATGGCAAAAGACATAAGTTTATAGATCCAAGAAGCTCAGAAACTCCAAAATGGTAAACGCCCAGAGAAACACTCACCAATGCATCACATTTAAACTGCTGAAAACTAAATGCAAAGAAAATATCTTGAAAAAAGCCAGAGAAAGTTGTTAGAATCAAGACAGAGTTACTTGGATTAAAAACTCTGACAAATAGAGCCAGGAAAGCCCATGAGGGAAGGCACTCATGCGTAAATACCTGATAACAGGAGTTATTACAAAAAATTGCAAAAATCACAACCTTGCACAAAGGCCATCACAACCTAACAATACTTCTGCAAGGACATCTACCCAGCATCTGCTTCTCCAACCTCTGACACCAACCTTGTTATTGATCCTTATAGCCGAAGATAATCATCTCAAAACAATTTTATAATCCTCTTCATTTTTGCTTAAGAAATTTTTATCTTGGCCAGGTATGATGGCTTGCACCTGTAATCCCAGCACTTTGGGAGGCCAAGGCAGGAGGATTGCTTGAGGCCAGGAGTTCAAGACTAGCCTGGGCAAGATAGCGAGATCCCATATCTACAAAAAAAATTTTAAATTAGCCACAAGTGGTGGTGCTTACCTGTAATCCTAGCTGCTTGGGAGGCTGACACAGGAGGATCTTTTGAGCCCAAGAGTTGAAGGTTGCAGTGAGCTATGATGATGCCAGTGCACTCTAGCATGGGCAACAGAGCAGAACCTATCTGTTAAAAAAATTGTTTTTCTTTACCTGCCTGAATATGCACATGGTTTATTACAGCACCCTTATTCCCATTGTAATGCTTATTCCCAAATAAACATCATTTTCTTTTTAGAGAGTCTCCTTCTCTGTTTATTATTTAGGTGGACAAAACTATGCATCACATATATGGGAAAACAATTAGAATGACTGTAGATTTCGCATCAGAAGCCATGGAGACCAAAAAAGTAGTGGAAAGAAATGGTCCTGAAAGAAAGTAACAGTCAATCTGGAATTCTATATCCAATGAAAATATCCATCAGGCATGAAGGCAAACTAAAGACATTCTCAGAGGAAGGAAAACTAAGAGAATTAGTCACTAGCACATATTTTGTAAAATAAAGGCTCAAGAAACTTACTCAGGCTGAAAAGAAATGATAACAGAGGGAAACTAGAAATGTTAGGAGTAAAGGAAAAGGAATAAAAGTGATAAAATAGCTAGATAAATATATAATAGACTATTTTTCTCCTTTTAAGTTCTTACAAATATACATGATGGCTGAAAGCAAAACATGTAACATTGTCTGATGGGGTTTTCAATGTATGTAGACGTAATATATACAAAACTACCACATAAATGTGGGAAAGTATGGGGACCTATAAGGTTATAAGTTTTCTACATTCCACTGAAAGTGGCAAAATATATATTCTGTGAAAAGTTATACATAAATTACAACTTTTGGAATGACAGAGTGCAGATCTCTGAAAATATAATCCTCCATAAAAGCAACGAGAATACTAGCAAAACTGTCAAAATTGGCAAGAGAAGATTCTGGGAAGATGGCAAAATAGGAAGCACCATGAATTTGGCTTCCCAGCTAGACAAAAATTACACTGGTAGAACCTGTCCAATGTCATTATTACGGGACTCTGGAGTCTATTGATGGCATGCAATATACAAAGGAAGGCAAGAATGGTAAATTTCAGTTAATTTTTGTCCACTTCAGCTCTTAGCATGGTAGCAGCTACTCAGTGCCCACCACTGAGCCACATGGCAGACAGCTGTGCACATGTTCCTGGCACAGCTCGCAAACAGCTTACAGGAGCCAAGGTAGGCAAAAAGGATTTTGTCCTTCAACTGTGAGGGACCTGTGCTCTGATCATTGATTGCTACTTCTAATCACAGAGGTGCAAATAAAGGGGTCCTGTGTGATCAGAAAATTTGCTTGCACCAGCCATTCTTGTGTGCCCCCCCCACCTTTGTTGCAAGCCTCTCCACTTCTGGCCGATTTGAATTCCAGAGCATTTAAAATTTGTGGAAATTAAGCAATGGACTCTTAAGCAACCAATGGATCAAAGAAGAAATAAGAAAGTTAGAAAATACTTAGAGATGAATGAAAATAAAAACACAACACACCAAAACTTATGAGACACAGTAAAAGCAGCGCTAAGGAGGAAATTTATAGCTATAAATGTTTCTGTTAAAAAACAAGAAAGATCTAAAATCAGCAACTAACTTTACAGTTTAAGAAACTAGGGAAAAAAGGACAAACTAAACCCATACTAAACCAAAACCTGGCAGATAGAATTAATAATAAAGATAGAGCAGAGATAAACAAAATAGAGAATAGAAAAACAATAAGAGAAAATCAGTGAAATCAAAAGTACCAATTCTAGAAAAATAAAAAGGATTATAAGAGAGTACTATGAACAACTGCATGCCAACAAATTGGATAACCTAGATAATATGGATAAATTCATAGAAATAAAAAACCTACCAAGACTAAATAAATCACAAAGAAATAAAAAATGTGAGTAGACTTATAACTAGTAAGGAGACTGAATCAGGAATCAAAAAATCTCTTGAAAAAGAAAAGCCCTAGACCTGATGGATTTGCAGGTGAATTCCACCAAATGTTTAAAAAAGAACTAATTCTGCCATATGTGGCAGCTCACGCCTTTAATCCCAGCATTGTGGGAAGCCAAAATGGGAGGCTCACCTGAGGCCAGAAGTCCAAGACAAGCCTGGTCAACATAGTGAGACCCCATCCTACAAAAAATAGAAAAATTAGCTGGGAGTTGTGGCATGCACCTATAGTCCCAGCTATTCTGGAGGCTGAGACAGGAGGATCACTTGAGCCCAGGATTTTGAGGTTGCAGGGAGCTATGATGACGCCACTGCACTTTAGCCCAGGTGACAGAATGAGACCCTGTCTAATAAAAAAAAAAAAAGAAGAAGAAGAAAGAAAGAAAGAAAGAAAAAAGAAAGAAGAAGAACTAATTCTAATCCTTCTTAAATCTTTTTCAAAAAGTTGATCAGGCCCAGCATGGGGCTCATGCCTGTAATCCCATCACTTTGGGAAGCCAAGGCCAGAGGATTGCTTGAGGCAAGGAGTTTGAGACCAGCCAGGGCCACACAGAGAGACCCCATCTCTACAAAAAATAGAAAAATTAGCCAGACATGGTGGTGCATGCTTGTAATCCCAGCTGCTTGGGAGGCTGAGGTAGGAGGATCACTTGAGCCCCAGAATTCAAGGCTGCAGTGAGCTGTGATCACACCACTGCACTCCAGCCTAAAAGACAAAGTGAGACCATGTCTCAAAAAAAAAAAAAAAAAAACTGAACAGGAGGGGACGCTTCCTAACTCATTCTATGAGGCCAGAATTACCCTGATACCAAAGCCAGACAAAGACACTGTAAGAAAAGAAAACTACAGACCAATATTCCTTATGAAAATTGATGCAAACATCCTTAAAAAAAACTAGCAAACCAAAGATAGCATCATATTAAAAGGATTATATACCATGACCAGAAGAAATGCAAGGGTGGTTTGGAATACAAGGATGATTCAACATACCAAAATCAATTAATGTAATACACCATATTAACAAAATGGAGGGGGAAAAAAACCACATGATCGCCTTAATTAATGCAGAAAAAGCATTCGACAGAATTCAACACCATTTTATGATAAAAACAACAGACTAGAGATAGAATGAAACTATCTCAATATAATAAGGCATATATGAAAAACCCACAGTAAACATCATACTCAATGGTGAAGAGTTTTCTTTAACATCAGAAACAAAACAAGGATGCCCACGTTCACTGTTTCCATTCACCACAGTACTGGAAGTTCTAGCCAGAGTAATTAGGCAAGAAAAAAAGAAATGAAAGGCATCCAAATTGGAAAGAGAGCAGTAGAATTGATCTCTGTTCACAAATGATATTATTTTATATGTAGAAAAGCCTAAAGATACCACAAAAAAGCCGGGCGCGGTGGCTCACGCCTGTAATCCTAGCACTCTGGGAGGCCGAGGTGGGTGGATTGCTCAAGGTCAGGAGTTCGAAACCAGCCTGAGCAAGAGCGAGACCCCGTCTCTACTAATAATAGAAAGAAATTAATTGGCCAAC